>JADBJO010024897.1:0-7500 GCA_016801955.1 Conus betulinus
AACGCAACTTGACTGTCTTTGTAAATTGGTATGGGGCATAAGCTTTTTATAATAATAATAATGGCCTACCCATTTGCTGTTGTGGTTTTTAAACGGCTGGAGAATGGATCAGCACCAACGACGACACACTCATGGTGTTTTTGTGATCAGGAGATCAGCACCATGCCCATGTTTGTCCTCTCGCCACAAATGCAGGTCCTGTATCTTTTCCTCGTGTGGAGCTTAATTTCCACCGTTGGCCTCGAACATTGCTTAGTCCCAGTCGGCTTTAGAGACAAGTGTCATATCATGGTGAGTGTGACGGACCATTTTTTTGTCCGGTCCCAAATTGCGGGGGCAGTTTCTGAAGTGGCGAAAGTTTGCCTGCTCACATGTGACCTGTTTACCTGACAGCTATTCACCCGCGGTTTTTGTCAGTCAATTCAGGTGTGTGTCACTTGTTAAGTGGAAGTTAGGGTTAGTATGAATGGAGCTGGTTTTTCCTGCAGGGGGTTTCCAGTTCTCAGTAACAGGTCTACATATTTAATCATTCCCTTGATTGATCTTGTGATTGACAAGACTTGATGACACATAGGGTGACTGTAAGAAATCGTGGTTTAGTTAATGTATGAGTCGAGAAGTGGATGAGAAGAACGGAGTGAATGGATGGTAGAGAGAAATATGTATTTTGTATGTCATCTGGGAAAAAATGATCAAATGAAATCAATGCATTTTTTCAACAAACGTTGTGTTATCTTTTCCCTAAAGTATGTTAATGGTGTGAATGTTGGCAAGCTCTGGAAGTGAGGAATAAAAATTACTGTTGTGTAAACTATTGGAAAATGTATTCTTGATCCCGATTGTAGATACAAGTGATGATAATGTGGACACTGAAAACATTCTTTTCTTGATGAAAAGGACATCGTTCCCTTTATCAGTGGAAATTGTATTCCTGGCAACTTTAAAAGGATTACATCAGGAACATCATGGTTGTATTCTTCAATGTAATACCTCATGGTGCTAAATCGAAGAATGTTTCTATTGTAATGCACTCATTGTACTGAAACTTAGTAGAATATATCATGGGTATTTTCTCCCAAATTCTAGTGAAAGGAAATCTTAAATAAATGTCAGCGATCCACCCAGAGAAACGTGGACAAACGAGTCACAAGACAACACACAACGCGTTTTCGACCTCTTAGGTCTTCCTCAGGTGAAACAAAAACGAAACGCGTTGTGTGTTGTCTTGTGACTCGTTTGTGTCCACGTTTCTCTGGTGGTTCGCTGACATTTATTTCAGATTTGTTTAGATTTCAGCCTGCAGTCGTTTCACTTTGCAACTAGATCTAGTGAATGGTATTATGTGAAGATGGCGTATAGTAACAAAAACAAGGACGATAAATGTGTAGGTAGTAGGCTACGTAACCAATGTAGTTAATCAGTTCCCCAGATGTCAGTGAGGCCCCCGAGCCTGATCTGGAACTGATTATCATCAGGTGTGGGTGTGCTGGCCATGCCCCTGCCGCTATCTCCGTCACGACGACGTGGAGAGGCTGACCACCATGTCAGTAGTGTATATGTGTTGAAAAGGACCACAGGATTCTCCGTCACGACGACGTGGAGAGGCTGACCACCATGTCAGTAGTGTATATGTGTTGAAAAGGGCCACAGGATTCTCCGTCACGACGACGTGAGAGGCTGACCACCATGTCAGTAGTGTATATGTGTTTTTGAAAAGGACCTCAGGATTCTCCGTCACGACGACGTGGAGAGGCTGACCACCATGTCAGTAGTGTATATGTGTTGAAAAGGACCAACATGATTCTCCGTCACGACGACGTGGAGAGGCTGACCACCATGTCAGTAGTGTATATGTTTTGAAAAGGACCACAGGATTCTCCGTCACGACGACGTGGAGAGGCTGACCGCCATGTCGTAGTGTATATGTGTTGAAAAGGACCACAGGATTTTCCGTCACGACGACGTGGAGAAGGCTGACCGCCATGTCAGTAGTGTATATTGTTGAAAAGGACCACAGGATTCTCCGTCACGACGACGTGGAGAGGCTGACCGCCCATGTCAGGTAGTGTATATGGTTTTGAAAAGAGCCTCAGGATTCTCCGTCACGACGACGACGTGGAGAGGCTGAACCGCCATGTCAGTAGTGTATATGTGTTGAAAAGGACCTCAGGATTCTCCGTCACGACGACGTGGAGAGGCTGACCGCCATGTCAGTAGTGTATATGTGTTGAAAAGGACCACAGGATTCTCCGTCACAACCACGTGGAGAGGCTGACCGCCATGTCCTAGTGTATATGTGTTGAAAAGGACCACAGGATTCTCCGTCACGACGACGTGGAGAGGCTGCCGCCATGTCAGTAGTGTATATGTGTTGTGAAAAGGACCACAGGATTCTCCGTCACGACGACGTGAGATAGGCTGACCGCCATGTCAGTATGTATATGTTGTTGAAAAGGACCACAGGATTCTCCGTCAACGACGACGTGGAGAGGCTGACCGCCATGTCAGTAGTGTATATGTTGTTGAAAAGGACCCACCAGGATTCTCCGTCACGACGACGTGGAGAGGCTGACCGCCAGTCAGTAGTGTTATATGTGTTGAAAAGAGCCTCAGGATTCTCCGTCACGACGACGTGGAGAGGCTGACCGCCATGTCAGTAGTGTATATGTGTTGAAAAGGACCACAGGATTCTCCGTCACGACGACGTGGAGAGGCTGACCGCCATGTCAGTAGTGTGTATGTGGTTGAAAAGGACCACAGGATTCTCCGTCACGACGACGTGGAGAGGCTGACCACCATGTCAGTAGTGTATATGTGTTTGAAAAGGACCACAGGATTCTCCGTCACCACGACGACGTGGAGAGGCCTGACCGCCAGGTCAGTAGTGTATATGTGTTTGAAAAGGACCACAGGATTCTCCGTCACGACGACGTGGAGAGGCTGACCGCCAGGTCGGTAGCCCGACGTGATTTTCTGCTGTATGGGTGTACCCTGTGGGACTCCACTTCGAGCTGTATTCGTGAGCGGCTCGGATGGCTGCCGTGTGAAGACTGTGATTTTGGCTTGTTGCAGCCAGCCTTGTGGACTGCGTCTGTTAGGACACTACTGACGGTGCAAGTGAGAACTGTGCCAGAAAAAAAAAAAAAGAAACAAAAACTTAATGTGTCAGTTCTGAGATCGACGGTTGAAGCTCCCTGTGTGTTTGTTGCATGCCTTTGATGTTGTGACGTGTAATGATTTTGTATTGATTTATGTTAATGATTGAGGGTGATATGTATTTATAATGTTTTGATGGTTTAGGCAGCATACAAAGGAAAAAGCTTAACTTGTGTGTTGCCTGGCTGTCCGTGTTCGTGTGGTATTGATGCGTGTGGTGAATAATCGTTACATGCATCCAAAACTTCTGACAGTGAGAGTCAGACAATAATACACACAGCACCGCACCATTCGTAGCAGTGAGAATCCTCTCAACTTTCTAGTGGCATTTGTTTCAAGTCCTTATCATGATGATATCCTCTGCCACGTTTTTCTTGTTGTTGTTGTTGTTGTTAGTGTTGTTGTTGTTGTTGTTTGCTTTTTTTAATTTTTTTTTAAATTTGTGGCGTACTTTACACACCTCCTGGTATGCAACTGGAAGCCATAGTTTCTTGATGACCGGGGTGACGACTATGAGATTTGATGGAGTTTTCCTGACATGTAGGGATTGTGAAAGGAACAGAGGGTGTAACACTGATACACACTTCCGCAGAGAGGATAAAAAAAACAACAACAACAAAGAAATGCTATTACCACACTTAATTGGCTTTAGCTTCTCAGATACCAGCGCTAATGGTTTACATTTGATTACAAAACAGTGATAGAAAAATATACATATAAGCACTTTGATGGTATTGTACTCTAGCAAAGGGAGAAAAAGAAGTTATTTCGTTTCTCTGGAATTATTTGTGACATTATCCGCACACACACACATTACTATTACACACTACACACACACACACACACACACCCACACTGCTTACTATGCTACTAACTACTATATTACTACTACTATGATGATGATGATATGATGATGATGCTGCCTGCTGCTGCTATTACTACTACTACTACTACTACTTCTTACTTCTTCTACTACTGCTACCACTAATAATAACTATAATATAATAACAGTAATGATTTCCTTATGTATAATTCATCCATCTGTGACTAGTCATTTAAATGACTCTACAAACATGTATGTGTCCTAGCTATTTTAAATCCCTTGAGAGTGAAATTACTCTAAACGAAGTTCTGATGGAAATCTATGGCAAGGCAAACAGAGAATCACAACTGGACTAGGGGTGTAATCAAACCTAAAGGGGTTGTTGGTATGTTCGTTCATGTGTGTGTGACTGGACTACAGTTCAAAGGATGATGGGCAACACTAGCATCAACATTTTGAAGATCAGGGCCGCGTGTCCGGGAGTGGAGTATTTATTTTAACGGTCACAACAACGCAGGGACCAACATCCAATGGGTCAATGGTTCTGACTGTCAAAGCAGCTTGGCAGACTTCACAGCAAATCAGGGAGTGGTCTACAGTGTGTGTGGCAATGTTTCGACTTTCTGTAAGATGCACGTAGAATTTTTCAAAGGAAATGCACGCTAGTGTTGACCTTCATCGTACGGAATACTGGTGTACCGACTACCACTGGGAAACAGAGGTGAGATATTCACCTGATTCTTCTTTACGTTATGGTGTTGTGAAATGCAGCGTCCATTTCTCATGAAAAATTGTTCTTCCTATAACACACACAGCCATATCTATATCATACATAGTGACAATCCTGTCCTTACAATCAATATCAAGCAACATAGACATCTGAATTTAACAATCAAATATGTATCAAAATATTCCGGATATTTACATGCACCAATTTTTAGCGGAATCTCGGGGTTTTGGGATATAGAACTGAGGGGACCACCTGGACATGTTATCATGATTAGTAAACAACAATATCCCGAGTTTGGTAAAAGTGTAAAACAACGCTTACTACGGAATGCAAAATGAGATAAAAATGGTATGAATACATTTTGGAAGCAGTTTACGTCTCAAAAACCTCATATCTTCCGGTTAGGGTTCCTGATACTACAGAGAACTCTAACATAAGGCTATATTTTCTTCACTTGCCAGGGGAGAAAAAAACCACTCCAGCTTTATTATTTTTCCTGCTATTTCAATTGTTCTGTGGCTCATTACTCTAAATTTCGAGATCACCTACACTGTAATGTAAAGTGGGAATGTGAAAGGGACAGGACGAAACAGAGCACTGCTCCTACAGCAGTCCTGCCTGCCAGGGGTGGGTGACTTCACAAAACAAAATGCTTCAGATCGTACGAGACTTTCCTTGGCCATTCTCGACCGTCTGTTGTTTTCGGGTTATTACTGTGCGGAGATTGGTGGACGACTAGGTTCTATCAAGACAAGGAAAGAGCAAGATGACTCTGTGCATGTATTCACAAAATATTTAATACATTTTCAGCAGCTTTGGGCTTTACATCAGGTTGGAATAATGTTTCCTTTCATGTATAGCAAATTTCGTAAATGGTCTGACAGGCACATTCATATATAACATGAATCACATCAAATCCGTGTATCCATACTATCCTTCCAGAATCATTCAGACAGCACTGTTTAGAAACATGGAATTTCGCGGGATATTACCAGCTTAAGTTTGAAATATACTTAGGAGCGCTTTGTGTGAAAATTCTCGATCCCAAGAATATTTCCTTTCCCAAACTGATTTACCTCGCCAGCGCTACTCCAAATCCAAGATTGAAACTACTCGCCAGCCTCTGTTCTTTAATCCAGAGAACTACTCGCCAGCCTCTGTTTCTTTAATCCAGAAAAGCATGCGGTGCACGAATTTTTGTTCTTTGATGCAAACAAAGTAAAGCACTCACAACATGTCCACGTTAATGAATGGCAGTTACAGGTGGAAGACTCGTGAAACGCTCCGTACCAGAAGCATTAAAGATACATACATCCTGTATAGATGTGATGACGGTGCAACAATGGTGCCTTATACTTTTGTATGTGACCATAGACAGGACTGTCCACTCAACAGTGACGAGTCTTTTGTTTGTCAGAATCCATCATGCGATGGGTTTTTTCTGTGTTCTAGTGCTCAGTGCATATTTCACACACAGCGTTGCAATGAACATTCAGATTGTGTGGATGAACATGATGAAAAGGGTTGTGATGAAGACGAACTCTTTCATTTTCAGGTCAAAGACTGAAACTGAAAATTCAAAGGTTTTACATCAATTTGGATGGGACTGGATACTTTACTCATCAAGCGATGAAAGGTGAAGACTCTTGTCCTGACTCTCACTACTCCTACTTTTGACGGAGTGGCTCTACTGTCTCCCTGTCTGTCTACACACGGTGCAATGGGTTTTATGACTGTGTACATGGAGAGGATGAAGTACACTGTCATAAACCGTTTTGCCCGAACTATTATCAGTGTCGAGACTCAGGAATCTGTGTGCATGAAGTTCACCTTTGTGACGGTCTAGGACAGTGCCCACGGCAGGATGATGAACTGATGTGTGACATGACCTGTCCTGAATCCTGTCTCTGCCTTGGTCACACTCTTCTCTCGTGCAGTGCCTCTTTTCCTGCAGACCTCTACCCTCATCTTCGCTACCTGAACGCCCACAGGCTCGGGAATGTCATTCAGTGATTTAAAACAAAATATCTACACAATTCACCTGAGTCTCTCCCATTGTTTTCTGGGTAATATTTCAGCTGTGAAGCTCGTCAACCTACAGTTCGTTGATCTTGCTAACAACAATTTGAAGACTGTTTTGATGCCACCGTTTTCACTGAGCTGCGAAATTTAAAAACCGTGTCCTTAGCTATAACCCTTTATGGAACGTGACAAGAAAAATGTTACGGTGTATTCATTACTCTCTGAGAGAAGTGGATGTGTCGCAAACACATCTTGGTATGCCTGATGTTATAGTATATATGTATTTACCCCAAGTCAAATGTTTTTGAATTTATCGTTTTGTGGCCTGAAAATGATTGGTCCAAGGGCTTTAAAAAACGCCACCTCAGCTAACTCAGCTGGACGTAGAGGCGAATCCAGTTGTTAATTTTCCTTTTCACTTGTTTTCAAAGGCGTATCATTTAAAAGATGTGTTTTCACTTCGGACTACAGGCTATGCTGTGATGATCTATTTCCTGAACACACAAGTGAAAGAAGGTGTTTAGCACCTCGCTCTACCCTACCGTCTTGTGAAGCCTTAATGCCGTCTGACCTTTAATGCAGTTTTTTCTTTTGGATAGTGAGCTCAGCTGCAGTTATGAGCAGTTTGGTTTGCTTTATTTCTTCATTCATTGTCAAGACATTTTTTGACAGAAGATTCTCGGTGATGTTGTCCCATGTGCACGTTGCCAGTATATGTATGGAAGTCATGTTGGCGTAGCCTTGGGTAGCAAACGCTTTGTTTTCGGGG
>JADBJO010024897.1:15000-24519 GCA_016801955.1 Conus betulinus
GAAGTCTAAGCAGGTCTAGGGCAGAGAGCAAGGGGAAGGAATATAGAGTGGTATAGAAGGGGGAGGGGAACACAAGGGGGTGGATGGAGGGGTCAGAGGAAGATAGTAAGGGGAATAAAGGAGACAGGATGGGAGAGGACATGTTGGCGGGGGGAAGATGTGGGAGTGTGGGGGGGGGGGGGGGGGGGTAAAGGGGTGGTGAGGACAGGGCAGGGGAAGTGAGTATGGAAGGTGGGGGTGGGGAGGACTAGTAACATTGTAGGCAACTCGAAATGCACTTGGGAGACCACAGACCTCTGCCAGAGTCGAACAGATCATGGATGAACTGTTTTGAAGTAGAAACACAGTAACTGTACTGTCAAGCCAAGTGCTGCTGTTGTCCGTCGTCGTTGTTGTCGCTGTTGTTGTGTTGTTATTGTTTGTTGTTGCGTATTTTTGCAAGGCTTTTGACATCATCAGCAGACTCTTCTTGTGTGGAAATACTTGTGTCCTTTCCTTCTGGTCCTCTGGTATATTCTGGTGTACCCTTTCCATGTCTGCTTGTTACCTAACTCTGGGAGAATGGCCACTGATGGTGAGGAAAGACCCACCACTGACCACAGGTGAAGTCCTGTTGACAGCAGGCAAGACCACAGCTGAGATCCTCTCCAGAAGGCACGTAAGCCCGTTTTTCTACAAAAAGCTAGTGTGGCGAGTGTGGAGTTTCACTGACTTCTATCAGCCGAACAGTAACGAGAGTATGGGGCTGCAGAATGCGCGCAACAGTTTTGCCAGATGGTGGCAATCTTTTGCCTGTGGGCTATGCAGTCATTAAGTACTGAGCTGCTACATCCATGAGGACACTTTTGTAGTGTCGCATCCAGTGGGCTTCCACACATGGCGTCTGCCTGGTGGGTTTATTACGGGCATTTACGTCGCCTGAACGTCTGAAACTGAATGCTCTGTACGTGTCTGCACCTTGTATCAACACTCCGCAGGTCTTCCTAAGGGTGATGTAGGATTGTTTTATACCTGGTTGGTTTGGCACTTTGAGGACAGTATGCCTTGGTTTTCCACCTGGCATCTTAGAGTGTTTATTTATTTTCTTCCTCTGTTCTATATTTCCACATGCTGTTATTAACGCTGTTTCCATCAGTCTTGGTTCGTATCGCTGAATAGGAATTGAGAACGGCTTCAATGGCCATCAGCTGACAGTCTGTAGGAAATGGTTTTCATTGTGTTCGCAGGTGTGGTGACTGTCAGGGCTTTGTTTCTTTCACCTCAATCTGTCCTTTTCACTGTGTGCATTAATCTGGGGTCCTGGGGAAAACGGCTTCTGGTATAGGCGTCGACAGGTATGAAGAACACAAACAGAAGCGAGGCCTGACCCGTATTAGCCGGTTCGTGTGTGTGTGTGTGATTGCGTCCTATGTGTGTGTGTGTGTGTGTAGCGATTTGTTTGTGTCCTACTATTTTTTTTTTTCACACATAGCAAAGGGAAACCACTGCGGTGTCAAAAAAAAGTCATTCTCATCAAGCGCAGGTGCTCTCCCCCCTACCCCTGTGCAGCTTCCAGATGACCTCAGAGACAGGAAGGAGCGGGGTTGCTGGATGTGCACAGCGTTTGCCTGATGAGTGGCAATCGTTTGCCCATGGGCTGTGTGTGCAGTCGTTGAATACTGGACTGGTGGTGATGGCGGGTGGTAGGGGTGTATGCATACGTGCGTGCGTGCGTGCGTGCGTGCGTGCGTGGCTTGAAAGAGTGCCTCTCAACATAGTTAAATATGTTCCTATGATGAAATAAAAAGCCAATCGGGATCTTTCCGGTCAAATATTAGCTGAACGGGTCCGTCTCTTTCTTAATTTTAGTCTGGACACATCACCAGAGGAACTTGAAAAAAACTATTACCGTCAAGATCTAGAAATAATCCTGGAGGTCGCCGATAAAACGATTCCAAAGGTTAAATATGTATTCCATACCCGGAAACAATCCTTAAACCCCTGGTGCGAATAGCTCTTGTGAACGGGCGGTTAAAAGAAAATCAGAAGCTTTTCACAAAACTAAATTTTAAAAAAAAGCCGATACGCAGAGAATACAGTCATAAAAACTACAGAGCTGCATAGTGAGAATGAAAAAGCTAATTTCTTTCAGTAACGAAGAGGTTGCTGTTGCGAAACAGATTTACTATGGAAGTTTAATTATGAATAACTGGTCGAAAGACACAGGTGATGCAACAAAGTTATAGAGAGAAATAAAGCGCCTAAAGGGTGTTTGTAACCTCCCTGAACCATCTCTTCATGAAACACACGAATGTTCGTCACAAAACAAACGAAGACAAAGTAAAATTATATTTGCTGATACATTCGCTAAAATCGGTCAGAACGAGTATTTTGCCAATACCTGAACAAATTCGATTACGTCAATTCGTAGATGAAAATCGACCTTGTCGAAATAAATTACTCTGACAATAGTTCTTACACTAATTGAAATCTAACAGTGCGGGAATTAATTTCTGCTCTTCGAAGCATAAAGCCAAGCGAAACAGCAAGAGGTAAAGATCCAATTTCATATAACTTGATCGATATTTTCCAGAATGTTTTTTCTACGAAAATCATTAGACTTTTTTCCAAATCTGTTTCAATTCCAGCACTCTACCCAGCTGACTGAAAAAGGCCACGATAGTTCCAGTTTCATAAAGAGGGAAAATCAAAATCAAATGCATTTAGCTTCCCACCTGTTTTTCTTTCACTCCTCACACCAAGCAAAGTTTTTTGAGAGAAGATTGAAGCCAAGATTGGAACATGTCCTTGAAAGTAAAGGAATCCCTGCCATTACCACAGGCTGGGTTTAGAAGAGGCAGAGGGGTTATGGACCATATTGTTCATTTGATGGCTCATATGAAGAGACCACTAGCTAAGCGCCACTCAACTGTTGCCACATTTTAAAAAAAATGTTCAGTCTGGCATAGTAAGCTTCTTCATAAAGCATACTAAGTCGGATATAAGATTCGGTTTTCTATGTAGTAGCTAAAGTCATTTTTTATCGACAGATCATTTCAGGTAAGATTAAATAATGTTTTTTTCTTCGGCACAAGGCAGTTGATAGGGGGGTGTTCCTCGAGGAAGTTTATTGCTGCTCACTCTTCTTCTCACTCACTGAGGCTTTATTATATAATACACATTGCACCAAAGGTGCAATTTTAGCTGTTTATGCTGATAATATTACTCGCTCTGGAAAAATGTTAACTGTGATTTTAAAAAAAGTGAAGCCAGAAGAAAACATTATGCAAGGTTTTCAAGATGGTGTAAACAATATTGCTGGTTACGTGAAAGAGAATTCGGTTTTCTCTTATCCCACTGAAAAAGGCCTCTTAATGATTTTTCATCAAAAAGATCATCGATTTTACTGGCAAGGATGCTGTTGTCTTCAAAATAAATCACACTCCTATCTATCCGAGAGTAAAGTTTTCTTCTTGGTAATTTTTTTTCATTATAAATTATTCTTGAACAACACAGTAACTATCTCATTGAAAGAGCCCAAGGAAGAAATTGCGTTGTTGCGGTTTTTTTATCAGGGTTATCCTATTATAGATTGTGTGGTTCTAATCTTGTTTCATGTTAACTCAAGTTTAGTTCGTTCTCTCACTTGGAATTGTTCAGGTAGCTTATTTTACGTCTTCCATGTCGGATTTACATAGGTTAACCAGCGCGCTGATTCTTTGGCATTTAAAAATAGCGTTTAGGGTTACCACGATGGGGGTTCTATCAATATGACGTGTAGGAAGCTGGGATTTTTGCGTGTTGATGAATACAGAAGAGTCTGTGCTTTGGAAGTTCTTGGTGAGGGTGAGGTCCCTTTTCCCCAATTCAGTTGTCACTGAATTTGATGAGGACACACCTATCTTTCAAGAGACAGTTTAGAAATAAAACACAGTTTATACTTCTTTATTAGATAATACACGCCCATCGATCCAGAACTATCGTTTCATCAAATCGTCATGGCTCCTTGTGTCATCTTGCTTCCACCTTGGGCTTACTGAAAGAGCTGAAGATAATCTACACATGGATTATGGAGACTTAAAATGGGACTGAAAATCCCTCTCATTCTGGCTTCTGTCTAGGGCTGTAGAGCTGTTTTCAATACAAAATGTTGCTTTCAGCTCTCGCGTTTTATAGTGGATGGCCTAGTCAGGGACTCCTCTGAAAGTTGGGGCCGCTTTTGTTGTCCCCCGGTTTTGGATGTAAGAAAACGATTTCATCCAACAAAGGGGTGTTCTATTTTCACAGCTGAATTGGTTTGCTATCATTATGGATTTAAATTTCTTTGAAGACATGAGTTTCTGCCCCCTAAATCATTTTCTTCTCTCAGTTTTCAATTTCAAAACCAGCTCTGATGGCTTTACACAATCACTCATCATGAGACAGACCTGATATTTTTGCAAGAAAATTCTTTTTCCTAATTGATCAGCTTGTTACACGAGGTGCAGATGTGTGTTGCTATTGTGGGTTCTTTCCTGTCCATTCCAGTCTGTATGGGCATTGAGATGACAGATTTTATGTGCCAAAGACGCAGCTTGTGGGAAATCAGACTTCAATGTTTTTGACACACCTCTTTCTGGTCTCTGAAGCTAATAATATTTTATCAGATGCAATTTGGAAAAAAACAAACAAAAAAACGAACTATAGAACAATATTAAAATGACCAGCTCGCCTCAAGCACAGAGGAGATGTGACTTTTCCTGGAAACGATGTGAATTAATCCCCCCCTGGACAATCCTAGTAAGAAAAAACCCCTTAATTCACTGAGTGCGATGTTAGTTACTGTCTGGGTAGATTTTTTTCAATCCTTCCCCCTGTCTGTGTGTACAGTCTCTTCAGCTTGACAATTACTCACTTTCTTATTTGAATGCACGAGCACTAAGAATTTAGTTTCAATCAATCCATGAAAAGATCATACATTAAATTGTGTCACATACGTTTACACACACACACACACACACACACACACACACACACACACACACACACACACACACACACACTAATAGTTCAGCGCCTCAGTGTCAACCATGAGATTGATGAAAAATAAAAAAAATGACTGAAATAGCATCGCGGTCTTACCCTAATTCGTGGAAAAACTCACATAATTGAATTTTCGGAATTACATCTGTCCAATCTACATCTAACAACAACCTCGCAAATCCAGACTAATAAATTATTCGTTGTATATCATGAAACAAAGCATGGAAAACTGGTATTATTATATAACTTCATCATTCATAAAATTCAGGAGGATAGAATTTTTAAACAATTGAACGTAGAAACATCTGGATTGAGATCCAGTTTGAAGTTTAATAAGCCAATACTTGCATGCTTTCCATACAGAAATCCAGCTGAACATGTCGACTGAAACTGACCATTGCATGTGAATGATGGAAAGCGCACATGTTGAATCCAGGATATTATGATATTAGGGAATTTTAATACAGATCTACTAAATAAACAATGGAACTATGTTTTTGAGCCACGTGGTCTTGGCACAGCGAATAAAACCTCCTTCAAGGGTCAATGAGACATCTGAAACACTGGTAGCTCATTACATTTGTATATATTAAAAATCCAGAGAATATAGTAAAATTCTTAAGTTCTCGGCACACGTCATCGCAGAAACTGGAACTTACATTTACAACCTCTATATAGACAAACGATGTTTTCAAATACCCCTAAAAAAGCAAAAATTATGCCAATATTCAAATCAGGGAAACACTCACAATTAATCCATTAAATTATCGACCTCTTTCGATTTTATCTGTTCTGTCTAAACATCAGGAATATCACGTTCATAAGTGCTTGTATTCTCAGGCGGTAAAATATGATGTAATCACGTTCACTCATGTCAGTCCGTTGTTCAGAGAAAATCATTTGTGCCACACAACGCTTATTAAAGTAATAGATAGCTGGCTATTAAACATTAATCACAAAGAAATTTCAGGAATTCTTTTGTACACTTTCTTAAAAACTTTCGAGGTTAAATTTTTTTCCCCAGAAAAATTAGCAGTTCATAAGCTACTATTGTAAACACTGAAATTGATTTTCATCTTTTCTTTTCCAACAGACAACAAAGTGTAGTTTTTTTAAAACACATGCAAATCTAATTTCTTCCCCAAACAAACTTGGATTCCCTCAAAGTACAGTACTGGGTCCTTTGTTGTTTTGATTTTACATAAATGATCTGATTGTACTTGAAAATGACCAGCGAAATGTTTGCTGATGATGATGAAACTTCACAAAAAAAAAAAATCATTCTGACGTCAGGTTTCCAGTGTGACATCCAAGAAAACAGCGATCATCAGTTAAATGGACACAGTTTACCTTACATGGCTCTCCATCCTGAAAAAAA
Organism: Conus betulinus; assembly: GCA_016801955.1. Classification (NCBI taxonomy): domain Eukaryota; kingdom Metazoa; phylum Mollusca; class Gastropoda; order Neogastropoda; family Conidae; genus Conus; species Conus betulinus. The sequence continues at coordinate 21,380 of JADBJO010024897.1, forward strand.
GGTTTATCATAAATTACTTAGAGACACAAAACGTTGTGAAAAACTGAGCAAAATCTACCAGCACTTTGCATTTCTAATGAAAAAATTGATGAAGTATTTGGTCTCAAAGTCTTATAAATAACAACAGGTAAAATGTCTTGGTCAAAACACTTGCAGCGTTATCTAGAAAATGGTTACCAAAAAATTCATCTGATCAAAAGGATTAAGTTTTCTTTTCTTTTTTTTTTTGCATACAAAATTCATTATTATTCAAGTTATGTCTATCATTGTCTATGCCTTAACATTTTGGGGACCCCAGCGAGCAGTAATTTACCACCTAAACCACTGTTAGCAGTCGCAAAAGAGCTGTCAAAGCAGCGATAGGTAAACAATCCTCGCTGGGAGATTCAGACTACAAGCAAGCAGACATCCCCCAACTCACAGCCAAACTGCTATACAACAAAGGATTCATGCATAAGGTACCCCATGGAAATGCTCCACTTTCTTTTGACCAATATGCTCACTTTTAACAATTATCGACATCCTCACACCACAAACCTCTCCTATGCATGAGTCTATCTTATTCAAATTTAGTCGGCGTATTCCAGAGATTGGTTATGGAATCATACTTCTAAAGAACTAAAAATGAATCATTTTTTTTAAAGATCCCGCTTTCATAAGTATCTATATATTTATCTCAGATTTTGACTCCCACTATACCCCAAAATGTATTGAATATTTCCTAATTTAGATTTAGTTTATCAAATATCTGATAAATGTTTCAAATTCGACCGCGACACTAACCCCAAGTGCTTTGAACCCCCTGTGTCTTCATTACCGTATTCACCGTATTTTCGTGGATACCCTTAATCCATCTTTTGCCTCATTGTCCTTGACTCTTCTCTGGCGTTTATATATCTCTGCCTGAGCTTTTGTTTGGTGCAGTCACACGTTCGTCGCTCTCATTCGTCTCCTCACGTATTCTCCCTCGTTCTCTCGTCTCCTTATCTCTCTCTCTTTTGCGTTCATCATTGTGGCGTTGACTCCATCGGAGGAAGTATCATTCTGTCCTGTGCTGACTCTCCCGTTGGTTCTGGGTCTGTTCAGTCTCTCTCTCTCCTCTCATCTCTCTTATCGGTATCTCTCCTCCTCTCCTCCTTCTCTGTTCATGTTTTCTGTTTTTCATTGATTTCATATTTGTTCGGAGTACCCCAATGCCTAGATTATCTGCATTTTTTATGTTACTCTTGTTTTTCTCTGTTTTTTAACCATATATATTATATTTTTTGTTCTTTTGCCCAGAGGGCTTGGATGTGTAAAAGATATGTAATGCTTAATATAAATCCATTACGACCTTTAATCTCGCATATTAATCTTTAAAATAATCTCACCCCCAAAAAATATCGACTGTGTTCTCTCGTGGTTCTCACTCTCTCTCTCTATCTGATTTTACGCTGCGTCTCCTCTCAGCCGTCTCATCCTCTCCCCCTTCGCTCTCCTTCTCTCCTCTCTCGTCACCAATCCTATCATCCAATCGCCTGCTCCTCCTCATCTCTCCCTTCATCTCCGACTCCCTCTCATGCTCTCTCGTCCTCTCTCTCTTCTCCTCTCCGCCTCTCCTCTCGTTCCACCTCGCTTTCTCCCTTTCACTCCTCCCCTCTCTGTCGCGTGGAAAATGTGATGGTTTGAGACTAGTGTTTTAAAATATTTATAGTGAAAGTCTCTGACTAAACGAAGCTGGGCCAACTCAATCCGATCACCCAGGTAAGGCTGATTCTCAGAATTCGGACGGTTCCTTATGACAAGGTCTGTACGCACCACCATCACTGCTTGTAGGACCAATCTGGCTGGTAGCCAGCAGAGAGTGTCTAAAACAGTGGAGCTGAGCCTGTACACAAGAGTATGCAGATTTCAGGGATGTAAGAAACGGCTAATTGATTAGAGTACTGTGAAATAAGCAGTCTAGTTGCGTCAATATGGAGGAAAACAGATCCATATGGGCCACCACGTGCGTGTTTGCTACTCTGGCACTGTGTTTACGATCAATCTCTCCCAATGTTTCTCTCTTTTATGTCGGTGATATAACTTAAATGGGAAAAGTTTTTTCCATTTAGAAGTCTAAAATCGCCTGTATGTGATGGACATTAAAATGAGATCCATCATAAAGAAACGTGTGAAACCTTTGAGTTGTTGAGTTGGTAAAAACAAAAGCACCCGCTTTTTTTTCCCCACAAGAACATTACCGGAAGCGTTGCATGGTCTGGCATATTTTTGTAATCTAGGAACGACTAAGATTTGAACGATTAAAAATCTAAGGTCTGTGTATGGGTCCTGAGAAAAATGCATTGAAAAACAGCAGAAGATCAGTAACCGTGCTTTCAACCTGCCAAAAATAGCCTGCTGCATGACTCAAGGGTCAACAAAACTTTGTGAAAATCGTGTTTATACCATTGGAACAACACGAAAATAGCTCATCTTGAATTCAAATCAGACTGAGATTCCATCCATTTCAATAGGTCAGATTCTTTTTGCTTTTTCCACTTTTTCTGCCAAAGTGTTGGAAAGTAGCATACATAAATGGGTTGATGGCAGAATTTAATGGAAGTACGAATATAGCCAAGGCCACATTCACTTCACTGGGTGGCAGGGAGACTCGCCAGTGCCAGCATACCCACACAGCACCAATGGGAAACCAGCACAAGAAGTCTGTTAGTGCAATTGTAATCAACCGCTGAGCAATCGTCATATCGTGAGATACATTCGTTGAGCTTGTCTTCAAGGCATTTTGCTGTATTGACCAGTAGATGAAAGCCTGACGCCACTGAGATTAATAGAAACAGAACAAAATTAACGACGATCATCACGCTGAAAGAATAAACTTTTCCTTTGAATGTTTGCCTTGTAACTGGGAGTGGAATACAGATTCCTGTCTGGCTGTAAAAACTCCCCAGTGTGCTAATACTGGGATTAAAGGCAAACAAAGCAAGAAAACAAACCTGTCAGCCCAGGACCGATAAAACACTACCCAGTGCTGATGTTTCTCTGAAAGCGCATGGTGCTGAGTGGAAAGCACAGCACCATGAAACGATCTAAAGTAATGATGACAATGATGAAGCTGACACCTCATGGACAATCAGAGCACAGGAAACCAGCCACCTTAC
>JADBJO010024898.1:0-24517 GCA_016801955.1 Conus betulinus
CCCCGACCCAGCATAATCGGAGAGTGATGTCCGAATTCCAAACGGCAATAATGACATCAACTTCGATTGACCACAGGTCGTGCCTCTTTTTCCTAATGTTTTTTTTTTTTTTTTTTTGTTTTTTATAACAAAGGAAACTTCAAAACGTTAGAACCAAGAAAACACGCATTTAGCTATATGCTTTGAATCTTCACACAGCACTTGCAGATTATCTATACTCACTTGTTGTCGCCGTGAATATTGATACATACTTTGTACAGCAGATAAAGGACTGAATAAAACATTATAAGCTATTACGCGGAGACTGGGCGCCACGGCCTTATTAATTAAGTAAACCATCTTCCAAATCTGTCACTTATCCCCCCTTTTCTCCTTGATCACGCCACTGCCGCACTACCGTAGTGCACACACTAAACGCGTATGCCGTCCCGCCGTCCACACACACACACACACAGGCGACGCACACCCGCAACACGCACCCCCAACACCCTCACGCACCCACACCACACACACACCACACACACACACACACACCCACCAACACCCCACACTTGCGCCGCACACACACACACACACACACCACCCACACACACACCACACACACCCAGAGCGTTCCGGAAGTTAGATAAGTTAAACGACTTCAAAGGGACTCAATACGGGCGGCCCTATTTTGTTGAATTTTGTAAACAAGCCATGGCTTTTCAGGTCCGCAGGATGTCCTATAGTATGACAAGTGTGTGTTGATGTGTACCCGTGAACGTCTACATATATAAATCATTGATACCACCCAGGGTGGTGCAGTGATGATCGCAAAGTGCAGTGTGAACCCATTTCGGCTCCCTGCAGAGATCTTATTGGTGCCATTTGTCGCGCTGAGCCGGCTTCTACCCCGACTTTAGTTCTGTTCTCCAAAACGAGAACACAGTTTTCAAAATTGACTTCCAGAGCTGCCTAACTGTCAACTTGTCAAGCACGGTCCAATAAACGTAAATTGTCTGAGAAAGTGAGCATGACTGTATAGAGTAAAAAGGGCGTCAGGTCATTTTTACTGGAAAAATCCACCAACATTTCCAATATGATGGGAAACGGATACCAAATCATCGAACGCTGGAATTTGATCTTGTTGTCGAATGTATTGTTCCCCCCTACAGCATTCAGTGGTCTTTCACAATACTGGTAGACAACCAAGTCCATATATGGTTGTTAGTCCTTCTCTGCTAACACATTTGTGGTTCAGCCGCGATCAAGCGGACCTAGAACATTTTTGATCCGCAGTAGTATAAGCTATTCGTTTCTTTTCTCCCCTCTTTTTGAAATCCTTGAAAGAGTGCCTTTAAAAACCGATATGTCGTTTGTTTTTGTTGTTTCTGGTGCTGACAAATAACCTTTTGGCCACCTTCTAAGGACTGCCAATTTTTCCGTGGCAGTAACGCCACAATACGTTCTTTTTTTGTTTCTGTCGGTTTTATTTATTGCGTCCATTTGCCAGTGCCTCTTTCATGGCTTCCAAGTTGTTTAAAGATTAATCCACCCCCGTTTTAACACTATTTGACGTTTTATTCTGGTCACGAGACAGTGGAATTGTACCGGTACTATTTGTTATTCGGCGGCTAACCTGGTCAATGACACGGCTGTTTCGCATTTTGAGTCTGTTACTAGGTACTTTGGTTGTTGCGTGGAAGGAAAGAAAAGAAGCACCTGGCCCGTTGATAAGACGACTGGGCTGTCGCAGATCAGCAGGGAGTTTCGGAGGTATGGCTGTCCACAGTGACAGTTACAGTGTTCTGAATTACTGTGTAGGTACTTACTAGTGTCACACTGAGCACAAAATGACAAGCACGCACTCTGCTCAGCATTTCACTCAGTGCCACAACCGCAGGTTCGACGACAAAAAAACAGAAAGGCGAACTAAAATAACTCTTCTCTCTACCCGATCCTCTCCCGGGGAAATAATTTCGACGAAACGACCCAATCAACGTTTCCACTAGCAGCATATACAACAGGTTTGTTGTTCCAAGAATTATCTTCAGTTCTCCTCCGCTCCAGGGGATACAACATTCCACAGCCGGGACCAGATTTAATTCTCATATAAATAGTAATTTACAAGTACAACCTTTAAAGGTTTCTCATCCCTCAATGCAAACAGTCTATACACTCTCCAAAGAAGAATCAAGGATGGCTTAAAAATACAGGAACAATATCTGAGTTCCGACCCTGGGGGACAATCCAAAATTAGTGTGGTCACGCATGACAGACGATTTCAAAATTTTCTCACGACTGCAGCAGTTGTTGTCCTCTTCCTTATACTAATTCTTCTCCAACTCTGGAGTCAATTAGGTTGCCTGCTTCTATCTCACCCAGAAGTTTTTCCCATTGCCTTCAGTGCTGGTGCTGCCACCGGCAATGGGCGGCCAAATATATTGTTGTGGCGACTGCAAACAGGTCGCTTATCCATTACTGTTGCTGCCACAGCACCGAAGAAGGGCTGATAATGGTAGATTGTTCTGCAGGTTCCAAACGACCTGTCTGGTCAGTTCCCCAACCAGCTCGCTCCCCCTTGACATACTTTATTTTCCTTCCTGCGCTCTTCCCTGAGTAAAATAGTTCAGTGGTACTCATCTACGCTACGCATACCACCCTTGGTTTACTTGACCAATGGACACGTCCGTCCTTTGCCTGAGTGATTCAACCCAAGAATCACCCTACTCTATTGTACGGAGCGGATTTGCAGAGCCACCACGAAACCGATCACACGGTCAGCCCACGTAAAATGTCCTTGCTTTCGTTGACCTTCCTTTTCCCTACCTAGAACGGCTTATATCAATAAGGTGAACGCGACAACGTCACATGCGCATGTGAGGATACGCACATACACTTAGCCCTACTCTGTGGTTGGCTAGGTGCATCCAGACACGCGCGGGCTCGTCGCTCGGTCGCTCTGTCCTCTTCTCACCCCCGCTCTCCCTCTCGCGCTCTCTCCCTCGGACTCTCCTACCACCCCCCCCCCCCCCCCCTCCCCCGTGCGCTCTCCCGCTCGCGCCTCTCTCTCGTCGCGCATCTCGCGCCGCTCGCTCTCTGTTAGCGGTGCATAGAACAATGGTGTCCAGCTAGAGTTCGGACGTGGTTTTGGTTACTAATACATTGCCTGCACAGCAAGGAGCAGAAATCGTGCAGCCCTGTTCGTCTCGTCTTTTCATTAACGGAATTGCCGTTGAGTAATATAATCACGGAACTAGCGCGAGGATTTTCACTTATGCAGGCTAAACAAGTTACTCTCTCTGTTGCTGACGATGTCGTTTTGATACAGAAACATTAGGTCGCAAACCCTGAACAGCCGACACATGCCGCTGCATCTCTGCACCTTAGTTGATAGGGCCGGAAAGCAGTATCGAGTATTTCGGAAGTTGGATTGAGTGTGAAAAATGTGGCATAACGGGGGAAGAATGCCTTGTTGAGGCGTTATAAATATTTTAGATTTTTTTTTCCCTTCGCGCCTCGGGCTTCACTGCTGCATGCATGCAAAGACCTTGCCAGCAAAGCTAAGAATTCTTTGGGGATTTATCTTCTGAACAATGTTGGTAACATGTTTGATAACAACCTCTTTTAGTCATTCATGAATTGTTTGATTCTCAGGATACAGCCAGTTTTAGCATTATGTCTTCTGAATTAATGGGGCCTAGACAATGCGGTTTTCCATTGTGAATCAGTCCATTTATTGTTCTTTGAACGACATTTTTTGGAGTAACATTCGGCACACCCACTGACCTTGTTTAATGGTGAAATAAATCGCTATCCAATATATATGAATTCTACTGTTAAGTGCATTCGCTACTGGCTTAAGCTGATGTAATGGAGAATCACAGGAATTCCACACGCAAAGCTTATGATATGTTATTTGACCTTGTATGCAAAAGGTGAAAAAAACTGGGTACAGATGTTCGCTTATGGTTTGTTTTAAATTATGGATTTGGTTTTGTTTTGGCAATTCAAGGCGTTGGAAATGTTCATGGTGTGCTTCCATACGTTTTTTTCAAGCAAATGGCTTACGACTGGGGTGGCAAACGTGGGTCCGATCCTATTCCTAGTGGATCGAGACTCAGCTGTATAGCAGCTTTTTTGCAGTGACGCCGTTTAAAAACCTTATTTACAGGTTAGACATTGATAAGGCCCCTCTAACATATATACGACTAAGCTAGGCTCGATTTCTGAGCTGACAGTATATCGCAAAACCGATTCAAACGTTTATGTTCCACGATTTAAGGTGTCCCTATGTACTGACAACGAAAGAAAGTGAGATGCCTTTTGTTCGCTGTTGCAGAGCTATTATAGACTCGAAACTTAGTAGGCCTAAATATTATAGACAGCCTTCCCGCTTTAAACACAATTTGGGTAATGTCACGGGACCAAACGGAAGAGGCGCGTAATCTGTCTGTTGTTGCTGGATAAGGAGTTAAATGCAGGTGTTGTACTTCGTTAAAGGCATTGCAATACATGTTAGCATCGTAGCTGTAATTTTGAATCTGTTATACTCTTTACTCCGGTTCCTGTTCACCTTCCCCTTCCCGATGGCGGAACCGCAATAAGGAATAAAATACTTGAACTGGAGTGTTTACCGCGGGACACCCACAAAATGACCGATGTGTCGGTTTCGGCTAGAATGAATGGAAACTGAACACGAGCTTTTCGTTGCTGGTGACGCAGTACATGGTCGTCGTGTTCTGTGACAGTTGAGATTTGTACGCGATACAGGGCATGGCATATAGGAGTGACATAGGCCTTTGATGACATCACAGGCAGTGCGTGTGGTGACTTCACACAATCCGTGGGGTCAAGTCTGTTCTTTTCAATTGAGGCCCTGAGAAGGACTAGGTACAACCAAAAAGTCCTATCCGTGTTGTCCTCACGTCTCTTCTGTCGTGTCGGCTCTGTCTTCTCTCTCTCTATCACTCTGTCTCTGTCCTGTCCTCGTGTCTGTTTTCTCTCTCCTCTCCTCTCTCTTTCTCTCTCTCTCTCATCTCAGCTCTCTCCTGTCGTCTCCTCTCTCTCCTCTCTCTCCTCTCTCCAGGGTTCCCCATTCATTACGTGTAAGTGTCATACCACGCAAGAAATCATAATTACATTTTGATATTCAAAATGAGGATAGAACACCCAACAAAATGCGGGCCCTACTTTTCGTCAAATGCATCACGTTCAAAGTTGCATGTGTCCATTTTGACAGATGCATATTGATACCCTTTTTTCCCCCGCTCAAAAACCACAAGTTCAAAAGTTCTCCCGCTCAATATTCCCCAGCTCATACTCCCCCACTGCACCGCTGTCCGGTACTCGCCACTGTTCGATACTTTCCCTGTCCAGAATTCCCTCTGCTCGACATTGCCCCTTGGCTCGATATTCCCTCTGATTCGAATTACATTCCCTCTGCTCGACATTCGCCTCTGCTCGACATTCCCTCTCTGCTCAACATTCCCTCTGCTCGACACTTCCCTCTGCTTGACATTCCCTAGTGTTCAACATTATCCCTCTGCTCAACACTCCCTCTGTTCGATATTCCCGTCTCGCGCGACATTCCCTCTGCTTGACATTCGCTCTGCTCGACGTTCCCTCTTCTTGACAGTCCCCCTGCTCGCCATTCCCCCTGCTCGATATTTTCCCTCTGCTCGACAGTCCCTCTGCTTGACATTCCCTGTGCTGGACATCCCCCCTCTGCTGCGACAGGCCTCATCTGCTCGATATTCCCAGCTGCTCGATATTCCCTCTGACATTTCCCTCTGCTAACCATTCTCTCTGCTTGACAATTATGTCCCCTCTGCCTCAACATTCCCCTCTGCTCGCATATTCCCTCTGCTTCAACATTCCCTTGCTTGACATGTCCCTTGCTCGCTAGCCCTCCGGCTGCTCGATATCCTTCTAGCTTGACATTCCGTCTCGCTAACCATTCCCTCTTCTCGACATTCCCTCTGCTCAACAGTCCCTCTGCGTGACATGACCCTCTGCTTGACATTCCCTCCGGCTAACATTCCCGCTGCTTGACATTCCCTCTGCGGAACATTCCCTCTGCTTCGACATTCCCTCTCTCGGCAGACATTCCCTCTGGTTCGATATTCCCTCTGCTCGACATTCCCCCCTTTCTGCTCGTATGACCTCGGGTTCGACATTCCCTCTGCTCGACATTCCCTCTGCTCAACATTCCCTCTGCTCCAACACTTCGCCCTCTCGATACCTTCCACAACAGAAAGAAGCTCTTATTCTGGGGGAGGGAACCTTCGAAAGGAAGTTTTTGCGCATAGTCCTGTCAAAAACCACTTGCACACACTCCAAACAAGTATGCCTTAGTCAAGCAGGGCAAATATCCAGCCGGGGGGATATCGAGCTGTTGATTCTGCAGATATGGGGGAAATGTTGATCCAACCACACTTTGACAGGCTGATTGCAAGCGAATGCTGATAGCTATCGAATCGGGAAGAATACATGTTGACTGCATTTGGTCCATGTTTTCCTTTCACATGTATCTTCTTATAACGAACACGTTTGTTATTTTCAGAGGGTATTCACGTAAACACACACAACCACACCACCCCACACCACACCACACCACAACCACACCACACCACAATTGTTCCAATCGTCTATTGAATACGCCAAACATGTTTCATGCTTAAATCCCCGCGTGCACCAAGGGCTCGTGTTCGTGGCTTCTTCAGTTTAAAACGATTGTGTGTGCGTGGGTTGTGTGTGTGCGTGCTGTGCGTGCGTGTGTGCGTGTCGATGCGTGCAGGTGTTTGTGTTTGTGTGCCATGTGCTTTATTTTTGTCTAAGAAACAAAAACAGGGCACCTGAATTAAAAACAACCTGTATTTCCTTGTTCAGTTCAGTACGGGTCCCCTTAATTTGCTTTTATTGTGTGTTTGCAACGGTCCATGTGTCTTTAAAAAATACCCTGCAAGGCATGTGGTAGTTAGTGCGCGCGCGCGCGCGCGCAGGGGTTTGTGTGTGTGTGTGAGGAGAGACAAGAGAGATGAGAGAGAGAGTACCATCAATAAACGAAGAACAAGAAAGCACTCATAATTGCATCTTTACCACCTTACATACCGGACAGCATGACTTCTGTGTTTTTCCGCGTGGCAGACCATGTGACTTCGAACATCACATCGATGTGTCATTGGTACCCACCAGAGAGACGTCCCCTTACACAGGGAACTGGACCTTTGAGGCCAGGGAAATACGGACCACACCCCAAACACTCTGAATGGTAGCTATGAAATAGAGTTTCCTGCCGTACTTTTTAAGTCATAAGACTGACTGCAAAAGACTGCCAGGAAATTCATCGAATCGAATGCAATGCATAAAATTATAGGGTATAGTACAACACCGTGACTGTTAGGGAGCAAAAACAAACAAAGTGCCTTTTCCGATCGTGGAGTAGAACCGAAAGCCAGGTAATACGATGGAATTAGATCCAATATAATGCAATTACGAAAAAAAAAAAACCATGACCCACAGCGCGCAAACGGTGAATATGCTAATCCTATACAAAAACCAGTTCTTGGAAGTGCGTTGCAATACACACGTAATGCAATGCATTACTACTGGAGTATATATAACAGTGAAAGGGCATGCACAAATACAGGAATAAACACATAGACACCAAGCACGGTAAGCTGCAAGAACCGGCAACCATGACGAACATCCTCGGGATGTGGGCACTGCTGCCTCCCCCCCACCCCCCACCCCCCATATAGTACTGCAAACACCCCTCATTGCCCCCAGCAATACCATAATGGAACACTGAGAGGTATGCACCTTCAAACATCCTGCATTGCTTCCCAGAAATTGCCTAATGAACATTGAGTGATGTATGCACGCTTCAAACATCCTGCATTGCTCACAGAAATGCCCGTAATGAAACACTGAGGAGGTAGGCAAACCTTCAACAAATCCTGCATTGCTCACGAAATGCCATAATGAACATGGAGGGAGTTTAAGGCCCTTCAAAACATCCTGCATTTGCTCACAGAAATCTCTAAATGAACACTGAGGAGTGGGCACCTTCAAACCTCCTGCATTTCGCACTAGAAATGCCGTAATGCAGTTTCGAGGAGGTAGTGTTACATTCAAACATCCCTTTACTGCACACGAAATGCTACGATGCAACACTGATTATGTAGTAACTTCTGCTTAGATTCCTTAATTGCCCCACAGCACATACCATATCGGAACATAGAGAAGTAGGCTCTGCCAACATCCCCTACTTGCGTGCAGAAATGTCAGTATGAACACTCCGTTCTGTCCCTACAACCTGGACCTGGTAAGTCAGACCCGATTTAACGTGTTTTTTCAAACGGCTACGCTAATGTTGACATAAATGGCATGCCCAGGGGCATTTTGGCCTTAGATATTCAAGAAATAAAACAGTACTGGGACCTTGAGCGTTTCGCGCACTTAGGCATACAGACATATAGAAGAGGTGGCCCATGAGTTTGCAAGACCCCTGCACTCATGAACCAACAAATACACAAAAATCTCACACAACCAAACAAATAACAAACAAACATGGCCGTACAACACCTTATGATAGATCATCATCAAAGCCTTCTATCTGAGCAGTTTGCTTTAAAGCATTTTATTGTTCCCAGAAACTTAAAAAGATTCTGCTTGCTTTATTCATTTTTTTGTCTTACGTCTTGTTTGAGAAAGACAGTTTACGGAAACTGGCCCCTAGGTTGTTTTTCCTCTATGACCTATGGTCACAATGTTAGTGTTATTTTCACAGTGGTTCATTACTGCAAACATTAGGCACAGCCTATCTTAACAATGTTTTTAAAGATGGAACATTCTTCCCCCCCCCCCCCCTCTGGTTGGTTATTAGTTCCGCTTTTAAGAGAATTCCTGTATGATTTCTGATACTTGAAACACGTGTGGCGGGTGATACCTCTTAAACTGGTAGCAGTTTCACTTTTGCATTTTTTGGTCAATAGTTACATTTTCACACACCTGTAGATCTGTGTATCAGGCCTTTCCTGCAGTCCCCAGCAAATCCACCAAAATCTTCCTTTTTCCTTCTGTTTCGAACGGTCACTACGCAGCAGCATCGGTCAAGGTTCTGGCGTCAGCCTCCAGGCGAAGCTGATAATCTCTACGTTGTTCATAGGCAGTGGGGTCAGAGCCACTGTGTCTTTTTCTGGTATCAATTCCCAATCCACATGTGACGAACACTCTGGCCGTGATTCATCGCGGAACGGACGCCCACACTTGGCCAAAAGCTTGGTCACATGGACATAACTGCAGGGTTGGCGACAGGGGCCCAGGGTCACTGTCAATGTCACCGGGGCAACCCAGGGCGGTTCTTGTCAGGTGAGTGGTGACGCTGGCTTCTTTCCACGGGCAAGCGAATGGAAACTGTTACCACTGTTGTTGCTCTCAGAAATGGGTTTTGTTTAGCCGATCTTTGTTGCTTGTTCGCAGCGGTATCAAGCACTAAGGATTTGGAAATGGCAGTAGCCAAGTGCGTGCGTTTCTGTGCTTTTTCAGAAGTGTAAAATGTCAGACTAGGATATTGTTTTTCGGTTTCGTCTCTCTCTCTCTCTCTCTCCTCGTCTCTCTCTCTCACTCACGCACTGTGAGGTGCAATGTTTATGTGTGTGTGTACCCCCCCCCACACACACACAACGCACACACACACACCACACCCACACACACACACACACAACACCACACACGACACACACACACACACACACACACACACACACACCCACACACACACACACCCACACACACACAACAAGTAAAAGCAGAAGGGAGTGATCGTATTTTCCGTGTTAAAAAACAAAAGATGTAGTCGTGATTTTTTTAGCTTCAAAGTGTAAACTGATGATATGATGGATGATACATTTATTCGGGATCTGTCTCCAGTCAGGTTAAAACAACAACAAACCTTTAATACTGTTCCAATTTTAAGGACTCGGCCTCTACGTGCATTGGGTGGCGATAGCGTGCAGTGGGTTTAACGCCACTTAGAGGAAACTTTCCTTGTAACGTTTGTTTTCAGAATTCATTTATAGTTGTGACACCATCAACATGGGGCTCTCACATCCTTTGAAGAAGGTCGAAGGCGTGGCCTCGTTACTGACCAAAATGACACGAATTCATGGGCTGGTCAGGCTGAAGGACATTTTTGGAATCACCTTTTATGTATGCATATGCGTACATATGTGCATGGGTGCATTGCTGTGTTCCTCTTGATGCTCACACCCCTGATGTTTGATTGTCCTTTCCATTTTATCCAACAGTTTGTAAAAGTTCATTTCAACTTTTCCCCCACTTTTTTTTCCTTTTACTTGTTTAAATTGAAATGTGTATATGTGTTGATTTTTTTCTCCTTCCTCCACTTTGCTCGTGTTATTAGTACAGTTGCTGCCAGTTTGTTTCTAGGCCTGATTTACTCATTGTTGTGGGCTTGTGTCTTTGCTTGGTACAAAACACTGACTTTTTTGCTTATCTTATATTATCTTTGAAGATAAAACAAACTTTACCGGAAAATAAGTTTACGGTTACAGGAATGTCTTAAACGGAGTGCGTGGCCAGTGCACAGTCATCTGTACAAGAGGAACTCGCTCGGAAGAGCACCAGTTACTTTTGATCTTGGCCTGAAGTCGTCGAAGGTTAAAGAATTTGCCATCTGAACGTAACCGATGTATATCCTCTTGTCACCGTCGCCGCGCATGCCTCAATCAGCGTTGCAGCAAACAGAATGGAAAAGAGTGTGGGAGCTAAATCGCATCCCTGCTTCACTCCATTTAAAACTGGGAATGGGTCAGAGGTATCTTCCGGTTCTCGTGCACCCTACCTGCATGCCATCATGGGAATGAAACTGTCAGTGAGATGAGCCTTTTCCAGGCAACCAAACTGTGTGAGGATCGTCCACAGGGCGCAGTCCGATCGAAGGTGTCGAAGGCTTGGTAGATCAACAAACACCATGTGGAGTTCCTGATTCTTTTTTGCTCACGACACTTCTCCTGTAGCTACCGACAGCAAACACATGTCAGTTTTGTGCCCCTGCCTGCGCGAAACCCGCACTATGATTCAGGGACGGTGGAGTTTGCTATGTGTGATGAGTTTGTTCAAGATGACCCTGGCAAGAATCTTTCCTGCAATACACAGGAGAGAAATCCCACGACTATTGTCACAGGACGCATTATCTCCCTTCCTCTTGTAGATGTGTACAATAGAGGCGTCTTGAAGTCTTGGGGCACTTCTCCCTTTCCCATAATGGACTGGGAAGAGGTTGGTCAGCTTTCCAGGAGTACCTCGCCTCCATTCTTGTAGATGTCTGTTGGAATCCATCTGCCTCCTGGTGCTTTCCCGGACGTGGTCTTCTTTAGAGCCTTCGCAGTCTTCTGCACTGGAGGGTGGGTCTGCCAAAGATTCCTTCACTGGCAGTTGGGGGAGCGCTGCGATTGCTTCTTCAGATATTGACGAAACTATTCAAAGAGCGCATTGAAGTGCTCAGCCCAGCGAGCAAGATGTCAGTCTGATCTGTCAGCAGTGTGGTCTGGTCAGGAGCACGAATGGGTGTTGACCCAGTAGTCTTTGGTCCATAGGTGGTGCGAAGGCCTTCGTGAAATGTTTTCATGTCGTTGATGTCAGTCGCAGCTTTCAGATTTTCCGCTTTCTTTCCCCCACCAATCGTTCTTCATCTGCCGAAGCTTCTGTTGGGTGAGCTGCCTGGCTTGCTGTGTCTTTCTGTTGTTTCTTCTCGCAGGTCTTGTCGCTGAGGCGATCTCTGTTGGTCTTGTGGAGTATGTCTATATGCTTGTTGATCTCTGAGTCGTTTTCATCAAAACCAGTCTATATGTTTTGTGTGCATCCACGTGTTCTTGACCTTGTCTGCCTGCTGGAAGATGGTGCTGGTGATGAAAGTTCAGTTGTGCACACAGTGGATAGCATCAGCAGACCATTGAAGTTGCAGTTTCCAGTGCCGTGTCGTCCAAGAACGTTTGGGCGAGTGGAGTAATCCCTTCCCACTTGAGCGTTAAAATCCCCGTAGGCGCTGATGATGGGTGTCAAAGCGATATCCTTTGTGAAGCCTAAGCCGCAATCATTAGGCGATCATTAATGCCACGTAGCAGGCTATCCAGCTTCCGGAAGCTTTGAGCGAATTGCAGATCCAACACCAGAATTCTTGGGTTTTCTTCAGGCGTCCCATGCAGTAAATGTGTAGCCTCCTCCAACTTCTTCAAGCTGTGTGTTTCACTCAGAGCCGATATGTAAATCTGGTAACGGCCCAACACCCTTTGCAATCAGAGCGGTACGACACTCTGGTCTGTGTCGTCTCTGTCCACTAAGGTTCGGACATACCATGCCCCAATTGTCAGAGGCATCTGTGTTTTTCCTATGCTTTGACTTTCGACCGCCATATTGGATGACCAGGCATGCGCGGTCACCTGTCAGGTACAGTGAAGGGCAGGCTTTGTTTAGGGATCCTTTTATCTTCCCCCTCCTCATGTAGGGAGAGCAGTGCTGTCCATGAATAGGGCTGCTCTGTCGCTGCAGGAGGATACGAGCACCGCATCTGCCTAGTGTACGATGAACGACCATCAGCTTACAGCCGCCTACGTGCAGAATTGTAGCTAGGGACCTCCGCAACATCCTTTACCTGTCCCCGTCACTACTTCTCCATCGCCACATGACTTGGAAGAAGTGGGTAAGGGCTGCTTTGGGTTTATATCGGCGTACCTGCTTGCCTGACCAGCACAGGGGACTTTTACAGGTTGAGCGAGAATTGTGCTGTCTCTTCTCCACCCTCACGCCTTCTGGGGCTCATTCCCCACAGGTGCAGAAGATGTAAACATGTAGGACAGCCCCAGCAGCAGCAGCTTTGTCGTTCGAAGTATCCGTCTTCTGGAGGGATGGCCGACCAAGGCTGAAGAGCTCCGTTTTCCCTGCCCATTTGCCCATAGCATGAACACCAGGGCATGTCCATACGCCGGTGGGCCCGCATGTTGCATGTTTAGGGGCCAAACCTCCTCCAAGTCTACCGTAGTCTGGCTGGGGCCGCAAGGCACCAGTGGACATGCGTTGCCACGTGGAGGGCACCCATACAGGGCCTGTAGTGGAGAGGCTTTATACTGGCAGGAGAGGGACTTACGCACTTGGCTGTCTGTTCGCAGTGCCGTTCACAGCGGTGCTAGCCGCGGTGAAGGCTGAAAGTGAGAGATGACAAGCACACAGAAGCTGCACTTCGCCAGCACACTAGGCAGTTCACATTACCAGAAACGCACACACGTATCAGTAAACAAATGAAGGCGATGATTCAAAGATCAATCGCGGTTCTGATTACAGTATGTTTTGTGGCGACCAGGGGGAAAACTCACGGCGGGGGTGACATCGTTGTTGACGACATCTTGTTGTCACCGTGAAGACCAGGCCCCGACCACGGTGACGCCAACGACGTAGCTACCACTGCACCATCTACAGGTGATGTCGTGCACACACTTCTGGTGGAGTGCCTGCTCGGCACCGTCGGCTTGGGCGTTTTTTTTTTTTCCTCTCTTTTTTTTTCCGCCTCCAAACTCCTTTTTTTTTTTCTTTCTTCCCCCCCCCCCCCCACCCCCCCCACCACACACACACACACACACACACTTCTTTTTCTCGTTTTGTTTTCATCCTGACTCACATTCGCCCGTACAAGTCTGTATGTTCTTCAACAGATGGACATATGTTTATTGAGTCAGTGTTTGTCGTTTGATTCAGGGCAGTCAGGGTATATTGATGTACTGAGGACATTAGGTGTATTAATGATACCCTTTGAAGGCGTTTTGTCCCACCATTAATTATTCTTACACGACATTCCAGTTTAAAGATCGCCGCACTGCGCATTTTTGGAAGGAGCCAGTTTTTGTGATCTCACTCAAGTATGAATCAGTCTGTGCTTTCGGCCTCTCTCTCTCTCTCTCTCTCTCTCTCTCTCCATCTCTCATCTCT
Organism: Conus betulinus; assembly: GCA_016801955.1. Lineage (NCBI taxonomy): Eukaryota > Metazoa > Mollusca > Gastropoda > Neogastropoda > Conidae > Conus > Conus betulinus. The sequence goes on from JADBJO010024898.1 coordinate 13,984, forward strand.
CTCGCTCAGTGTTATAGAATGCGTGTTGTGTGTCTTGTGTCTGTGGTCTGTGTGCGTGCGTGCATAGTTTTTTTCGAGAGAAAAAGAAGTAATGTGCGATTGAAACGACCCACCCATGGGGCTGCAGCAACGTGAGAACCATCGTAAACGAAGTGGGGATGGAGGGAGGGGTGGAGAGGGGCTTATCTTGGACCCACACTGATATACCTCCACACATGACAACCCGTAAAGATGTGGCACAAACAGGCATCTTTTATGAATGGCAACGCGGGATCGGGGATTTGAACGGCCATGTCATTTGACCTGCAAACGCCATACTCAAACCACCCGAGCAGCGCGGGCACACGCAGTCTATGAACCCAAACCTCGGTTGGGCCTCTTAAAAAAGGGGATTTGAAACTTTTGCAGCCTGGGTTGTGTGAACTCAAGCAATTAACAGCACCTTTGACCTTTGCATTGCGACGGTCTTTCGCAAAGAGTGGGTTGGGAGAAACTTTATCAACACCACCCAGTCTGCCAGTTCAGTTTGATTTTATTATTAAAAAAAATGCAGGTGCCGACCCGTTTTAAAGCTGATCTCAAACATCAATAAAAGTGATGCAACGACATACTACATCCAGACGGACATACGGAACAGGCAGACACGCACACACACACGCACACACACAACACAAACACACACACACACACACACACCACACACACCATACACACACACACACCACACACACACCACACACACACACACACACACACCAAACACACACCCACACACACACACCACGCACGCACGCACGCACGCAGGCTCGCACGCGCACATACACACACAACGCATGCACAAACACACACACACACACACGCGCGAATTACCCCAAGATGGTATTTACAGAAAACTAGCTCTATTTTCGTAACTAAGTTCTAAACTGTTGAAGCATTTGCATTGGTCTCCATACAACTAGTCGTCGTGTGTAGCAAAACAGTTCGGCTGTTCGGCAAATACTCATACACCACATCGTCCCCAGAATAAAGCGTCACATACATTGAAAATCCGGTTAGAATTATTGTAACCATTCGGCTGTTTTGTTTGTTGCCTTTAATAAACCGCTAGCAGCACAATACTGGTGTGGAACACAATCAACGCCTTGTCCCTGCCTTAAAAAAAAGATAAAACAGAGAAATCTACCTCTCTAAATAGCCCTGTCGCTGGTCTGTCCACAGTGGACTGTGCACTTTGAGTCCGGGGACCTGTGTGGATATTACCAAGCAAACCAGCGACGACAGGGATTGGACCCGGCGTGCCGGACCTACACCTTCCGGAGAAGAACCGGAACCTGCCTAATATCACACCTACGGCACTCGTGCTGGGTGAGAGGCTGTTTCTTACCCTGTGTGTCTGGAGGGTTGGCCGCGGTGATGATTAAACCTCCGATCAGTGACTGGAGGGGTTCAGTGGGGGTTAGCGTGTCTGTGATGGTACAAATGAAACAGCGCCCACCTAGGACAAAACAGCCATTCGGCATTCTGCGCTGCGGTCATTCAGTGTGGTTGTGCCATGTCTTTTTTAGTTTACTCAACTTGATCCCATTATTTTGATGGTTGGCGGGTCCCGTTTCTTGAACTGGATTCATGGTATGCAAACTGATGCCACATTTCACGCTGAACAGGCTCGTGCGTGCGCGTGAGGGCCTGCGTAGCGTGCCTGCGTGCCGTGCGTGCCATGCGTTTGCTGTTCTTCTCTTTTCGTGCCACTTCCAGTTGTATTGCACTTCCACGCCACTCAATCTGCGCCCCCTCCTCCCCCTCACACGGCCAAAGCCTTGCCTGTCCAGCCACATACAATGTACCGGCATCCACAGGGGCGAATCGATGTAAGCCGTTATGGTGCGTCCACTTGGAAGCGGATTCGATGTTAAGCCTTTTATGAGGCAGTCCACGGGGAGCGATCGATGTTAAGCCGTTATGAGGCAGTCCACAGGCAGCGAATCGATGTTAAGCCGTTATGAGGCACAGTCCACAGGCAGCGATCGTATTAAAGCCGTTATGAGGCAGTCCCCAGGGAGCGATCGATGTTAAGGCCGTTTGAGGCAGTACCACAGGAGAAATCGATGTTAAGGGCCGTTATCAGGCATCCACGGGCAGCGATCGAGTTAGCCGTTATGAGGCAACCCACCGAGAGGGGACACTGCACTGTGCCGAGCCCACTTTGGTTGTGTTCAGTGTGCCTTCTCTGCTGATCCAACGTAAACAGGTCATCCACCTACTAAGCCCCCCTGCGCACGACAATGAATCATTATGATTGCTTAATAGCGAAGCCCAGTGCAAGTGAGCTTTTTTCTTTTCTTCTTCGCGGGCGCCACACTCCGTCCGATGATCAGTCCCTACGAAGTTGCTGACTCCGGTGGCCCCAGCAAATGAACCAAGAGAAATGACATGGAGAGCAATCGAATGAGTCACCAGTGAAAGGCAGGGCTTGAAGGGTCACAGAACCTGAGGCAAATGTGATGCGGATCGATTGAGGACGAGGACGTTGAAGATTTCCATGCTGGTCTGAGACTGCCATGACAGGGCTGTACTCGACGCTCCACTTTCATAATATATCCCAGCGTCACCAGGCCCGAAGGAATTTTGAGAAACACATCAGAGACGCCATCTGTTGTGTGGATGAAACTGACTGTGTGGTTCCAGTCTTCCCAGCTGAGCCTGCTAGCAAACTCCGCTCTGGGCAGGAGCCCAGTCGGGCAGAAGAACCCCACTAAAATAAATGGCATTACGCAGACCACTTCACCACGGCTGCTGCTGTGGGAAATAATGTATCATCAATAAACAGATTTTGAAAAAAGAAAGTACAGTAGGGATTATTGTGCTACACATTGTAAACGGATTTTGCAATATACCGGAAACGTCATCATTTTTCGATTGCGTTACACGGATGTTACGATTTCACCTGTCTTTGAGATACGTTTGGCTGTTTTGTCATATACCGGAAACGTCATCATTTTTCGATTGCTGTTACCCGGATGTTACGATTTCACCTGTCTTTGCTGCTACGTTTGTCTGTTTATCAGTTTGTCTGTCAACAGATTATGTGAAAATTACTGTAAACTATAGGAACTAAATTTGGCAGAAAGATGAAAGCCGCTAAAAAAAAATGTGGAGAGAGGAGGGGGGTGGGAGATCCGGATTCCAGTATCATTCGGAACCGTATTCAAGGAGAGTATGTGAAAAGATTGGAATTCGTGCTTTCTATGAAGCAGTTCACTTCTGTTTGGATTCATGGTGCGCGATCCAGTTCAAAGGGTGGATCCAAGATCCACCGACGCCGGTGGAGGTCTGCGTTCTCTTTAGTGCCCTTCTGTGGCCACTGAAGTAGGGGAATGTGCTCATCAGAATGTGGTCCTACCTGTCATCTTCAATAATGTGCATTGACAAACTACTATTACCGTGTCACGAATCACGGTACATTGTGTCAGATCATATCTCATAATCCATCAAGGCGTGTGGTGGTGGTGCTGATGCGATGGTGGTTTTGGTGGTGATGATGGTGGTGGTGGTGGGTGTGTGAGTGCGTGCGTGCGTGTACAAACGGGGGTAATGAGTTTTATAAATCTAGATTGCACCGTCTGCTCTGTGCATTGAACAACTGTCCAAGGTGTATGCAATATTCAATAAGTAAAAGGTTTCAGTTAAACGGAGCATTTTTTTTAGTGCAACACTTGCCTTGTTCCTTGCCGCCCCCACTCTCTCTCCATCTTCCGCATCCCCACCTTTCCACCGCCCAAAACAACACAAAACTGAAACAAAAACATCTCCTCTCTTCTTTTCCTTTGTCGCTAGCTATATTCTTTCTTTTTCTCTTTAGATGTACCCCTAACTACCATCCCCCCCCCCCCTTCCCACAACTTCCTTCTGAGTTTTTTTCAGGTGCAGATTCATCTGTTGTTTTGGGGGGGGGGGGGGGGGGGTTACATGTTCTTTTATGAATGAATGAATTCTGGCTGAGTGTTTTTCCTTCCGTTGTTTCTGGACCTATAATGTTTTATGAATTGTGAGTGCTAAACGAGTGTGTGTATATTTGTTGTTGTTTCGCTGCCAGATGCAGGAGCTCATAGTCTGTTTACCTATTTTCTACTGTCAGTGTTTGTTTTGCCTATAGACCCTTGGCTGTTTCTAGGTCCTCAGATGTCAATGGTTTAACGATGAGTAAGTATATTTCAGATGGATTGTTTTTCTTCTTTCAACGTATTGTAATCTGTATAGTCAACCGTAAAACGGCAGGAAACATGCCCTCAGCTGTCAATGGTTTTAACGATGAGAAGTATATTCAGATGGGTGGTTTTTTTCCTTCTTTCAACGTATTGTAATCTGTAATGTCAACTCGATCAACGGCAGAAACATGCCTAGTGCCAATTGACAGCAACGTGTTAAGATACTCAGCTTTCACGTGAATGGGACAGAAGGCACCATTAAGGATCGGGTCTTTGAGACTTACACGAAGAGGTTTTGATCACCCAAGACCAAACAAAGATAGAAATACAAAATACGATTCAAATCCCGTGGTTTATGATCATGACTGCTGCTCCTCCTACCTCCTCCGCTTTCCTCCTTCTCATGCACCTCCATACCACACTGACAGCCCTGTGTGCCCTCAGTCATTATGTTCTACTGTGAGGCTACTCCCCCTGAAAAAGGAGAGTCACACACAAAAAGGCCTTCTTGGTGTCTCCCATCCTGCGCTGGTCCTCTCCCCCCCGCTACTGTGTTCGTCGTTCTGGTACAGCATGTAACGGCAACACGTGCGACGGGGCACCTTGACGGTTTGCTTCTGTGGTCACGGGGGCACAAGCCCTCTGAACCTCTGACCGCATCGGCAAAGCGTAGCAATCTACGTGTATGGCAGTTGTTCAGGGAACCAAGGTCAAGGCCTGGAAGCCAGCTAACGTCACTATTGACCTTTTCATCAAGTCAAGGTGAATGGACTAAGCTATCATCGTGCTAACGATCATTGATAATACTCGATGATGCTTGATCATTATCATCAGCTAACTTCACTATAGATTACTGCTTAATATCCAACAAAAATGAATCTGATTATTGTCATCAAACTAACTTCACTATGAGATAATTGCTTATCCAACAAAAATGAACTGATTATTGTCATCAAACCAACTTCCACTGCTAGATACTGCTTATCGACAAAAATGAATATGATTATTGTCCACAAAGCTAACTTTACTATAGGTGTTCATCTCAATCCAACAATATGATCTGATCATTATTATCAGCTAACATCACTACTACAGACACACTGCTCATACAACGAACAAAAGGAACTGAATTGACTGATCATTATCATAAAATCTAAGAGCGTTACAAGCGTACCCTATATACGGCTTATATATTTACCTCATGAGCTAACCAAACTACCAAACACTGACTTGATAAATATCCAACTAGCATCGTCGTACTGATGTTGATCACCTCTCATCCAGTCAGTATTGAATGAATAATGAATCACCAAGGTACGTCACTAGCAATACTTGTCATGTAATCAAGTGTAAGTTTGATGTTATGATAGAGTTTACGTCACGGTTGATGATTTCTCCCTCGAGCAAACCAAGTGAATGTAATATTATTATCAAGCTAACGTCACTACGATGCTTCTCTTAAGGATTAAAGGTCAATCAACGCTCCATCATTCATATCATCTGAAATTAAAAGTTATTGTCATTATTGTTACATCCAACCACTATAAATTTGATCTTGTCTTTCATCAAGCTACTGATACGTCTACCCGCTCAAGATGATTAAACGCTGAAATCAACCTTCCATTGTTTAACATATTTCGTATGAAGTTTCGAATTTTTCTTTCTTTGGTCAAGGACCTCCCTCTACCGTGTGTGTGTGTGTGTGTGTGTGTGATGTGTGTGTGTGTGTGGGTTGTTGTGGTGTGTGCGTGCTGGTGGTGTGTGTTGTGTGGTTGTGTGTGTGTGTGTGTGTGTGTTTGTGTGTCCGTTGTTGTAGCTGTCTTTGTTATGTATTTTGTGTCTTTGTTGTCTTGCGTGTTCTGTTCTGTTCGTGTAGTGTGTTTGTGTGCGCGCGCGCGCGCTGTGTGTGTGGTGTGTGTGTTGTAGCGCACGCGTATGGGTGCGCGTATGTTTCGTTGCTGTGTGTGAGAAGAAGGAGACAGACCCAGTGAGAGACATAGAGGGAAGGAAGAGATGACACGAGCGTCTCCACTCCTGGAATTTCGACTCCTTTTTTTTCAGCTTTCACCCCTGAAGACTCGCGGTTTTAAACTGCCGTTCAGTCAGGATGAGACCTTGTGTAACTGTTCACCACCTCCACCTCGAGGGTGTTTTTCCTTCCGTGCGTCTGGATTTGTGTAATACTGTCATCATCCTGTCCTGGCCGTAATGTCCCGACCTACGGCTAAACGTGCTGAGGGTGTGTTCTTTTCTCTTCCTTCCTATGGGACCTGGAGTTGTCATTCCCTGCTCGTGCTCGTAATCATAGTGGCAAGGACAATTCACGCCCTCCGACCCCTTGCCGCTGAAAGGGTCTGATCTTATCTGGTCTGTGAATCCGTCACGGCGGAAGACCAGGCCTGCTCTACGGTCTGTTTCTCTCAGAGCTGCGAAGATGAAGTTTGAATGATCAGTAATATTCATCCCCTCCGGATAAAGAGTATGTTATTGCATCCCCTCCACAGTTTAACACGTAGCAACAGATGCGGAGGCTCAGCCGGCACGCCCGCAACGCAAACGTGCTGTCACTTCGGGCATGTCCTATTTGGCTCATTCAACTGAGTCGCCAACGTACGTTAACATTGAAATACTGTAGCGAGGTTTGGTTGGCTTCTCTCCTCGCACGTTTTTGTTTCCTTTTTAGTTTGGCTTTTGACATACGCCCCGAGATATACGGGAAGTTGAGGCAGGGGCTTCAGATGCGCATGTGCACCACGTGCGAGAGTGCGTGTCTGTGTGTGTAAGAGAGAGAGACGGAGAGAGAGAAGAGAGACACTTGTCTTAGGAATTTTTTTTAAAATCCAAACTGACAGCTATGGTCACAGGTAATGTGCTAATGATTATAGAAGAAATGTTTACGTAATCTTGAGCTTATTCACACGCGTTAGCCTGCATTGAAAACACCACCCAAACGGCCGAAAACCACAAATACGCATGAAACCACTAGAGAGTACCAAAGAATGAGACATAGAGAGTCCCTTGTCTTTTCCAGCTCTCCTCCTCCGGCTTTGAACCGCATGGGGCAAACATTAAGTAAAATTAGTACACTATAAAATGAAATAAAAACCTGTAAAGGGTGGGTGGTGGGGGGATGGGAGGACAGGGTGGGGTGGTGCCGGAGCGCATGTTAAAAGATTGATTACAAACGTGTAACAGATGCTTGAACTAGTAGGTTAAATAATAAGGAACTGCATAATCAAGGAATATGAAGCAAACAAGGGAGACAACTAATGGAGTTGTGAAAGTGTTCTGTTGGCGTCCTGGTGTTTCTGCGTGGAACTCTCGGTACCAGTTTTCTCTCCAGTGGCATCGCCATTGACGACATCTCTTGCAGTACAGGGCTTCCTTGCAGATGTCCAGTAAGACAGGGGGTCATGGATCCTTTGCGATCGTCATTTCTTGTATGCAGTATTCATTTCGTTATTGAGCACGATGCACTTTTTCCCTACTAATTTCCTAAGTTTGTTACTGAAAGGATTGAAAGACTGATCGCTTTGTACCCTTTGTTTTCCTCCGTTAGTCAATTATTCAGCTTTTTTTTTTTTTTTTACGGTCTACAGTATAGGACTGCATTTCTGTTGGTTAGATTACATGTGGAAATTTTATCATTTCTTAGCCTTATAAGATGAAGAAACATAGAGACATAGAGACAGGCGCTTTCACTCAGATAAATGTATTTGAAGAGTGATTCGCCTTCAAGTGCCCCTCCCCCCCGCCTTCCAAGTGTCAATCTGTATTTATTATTAGCTGCTAGGCACAAAGTGATTATTTCTTCTTTTTATTCTTGCAAAACTATAGAATAACGTCAGATCGGATCGAATATCTCTATTGTTTTGTACATTTTACTCATCAAGGAAACATAAAGATACATTGAAAGCAAACAATCTCAACCACCCGCCGTCCTGATGGTGTTAGGTCTCAGCGGCCCTAGCAGACTTCTGCCGTTCAGCGTGTTTGCTGATGAGGAGCTGCAGCTCCGAAAACTGTGTCCAGAACGGCAGAAAACAGTGTTTTTCTTCAGGATGAGAGTTTTCAATCGGCCACGCGCCTGTTCCCCTTTTGAGGGTTACTGCGTGGTACAGAAAGAAGCATCTGGCTTCAAAGAAATTTGATGTTCCCAGTCGGCTACCCTCAGAAACTTTGTTTGCCTCTCTCTGCCTGTCTGCCTCTCTCTCTCTCTCTCTCTCTCTCTCTGTCTGTCTATCTGTCTGTCTCTCTCTCTCTCTCTCTCTCTCTCTCTCTCTCTCTCTCTCTCTCTCTCTCTCTCTCTCTCTCTCTCTTTCTCTCTGTCTCATCCCCTCTCTGTCTTTCTCTGATTTTGATTTTTCTTGCAATTTTTGTCATAAGATTTCTTTACAATGTGAAGTCCTACGGAGAGTGAAGAATTGATTACTACCTAATCTTATTTTCATCTATTATTCAGTTGTGTTCGGTTTATAAATTGGTCAAAAATGGAGGATTTCCTCTCCTTTTGGTAGATGCAAGTGCAGTATTTTAAAACAAGTTCTTTTCCTGACAACACGTGCACCACAAGCTCGTCGAACTTACCAATTTATTGAGATAAATTACACTTCTAGAGTGACCCACCCCCCTCCCGCCTTCCTGTATCCTGTCTTTTTATCCAGAAGTAAATACAGAACATTGCTTTCTTTCTTTCTTTTTTTCTTATTTCGTTTGATGTAATAATTTTACGTCTACTGCTCACAGTCACCTTCTTGTTGCTTAATTCAGCGCAGACAACAAATTCCATTGAACAACGTCCAGACCAACGACACAAAAGACTACAAGATCCACTGTGAAGACGTCCCCACCAACGACACACAAGACCACAAGATCCACTGTGAAGACGTCCCACCAACGACACACAAGACCACAAGATCTACTGTGAAGACGTCCCCACCACGACACACAAGACTACAAGATCCACTGTGAAGACGTCCCCACCAACGACACACAAGACTACAAGATCCACTGTGAAGACGTCCCCACCAACGACACACAAGACCACAAGATCCACTGTGAAGACGCCGAGAACATCTCGCCCCGGACACTCCAGCCTCAATCAGAGAACGTGACTTGTACGTACCCACATGAATGGTAGACTTGCAATTTGTTTGTACGTGTGTGTGTGTGTGTGTGTGTGTGTGTGTGTGTGCGTGTGTGTGTGCGTGTGTGTGTGTGTGTGTGTGTGTGTGTGTGGTCCTTGTGTGAAGATGCTGAAGCATGGTATCAAGGGTCTTTGTGGCCTTGACAGATTTCTCTGTTCGTGATTGACAAAGATGACTTGGTATGTTCAGCGATAGCTGATGAAGCGTCTTTCTTAAAAGCACCAACCCCTGTAAAGCCACCCCTGGGGTGGCAGTTGCTGCTATGACCAACATTCACCCACACGCCTTTGAGGACTTTCCTCTGCGCAAAACTAGACCCATGCTCCAAGCTGGTGCTCCGTCAGTGACATTGTCAGTGAACGCAATGAAGGTGGGGCTGCTGGATCGGCCAGCTTTTTACAATCGACCATTAAGAAAATACCTATTTGTCATTAACATCGTCGTCGTTGTCAGGTCTCTTTCATGAATACCTCGTGGTGTAGACAGGCGTGGACGTCCAGGTGATCGGGATCCAACCTGTTGCTGGCCCGTGGGGGGGGGGGTCAAGTGGGTCATCCGAGACGTCTGGCCGAAGACTGACTGCAGACTTGCAGACTTTGCCTTTGCCATCGTTTGGAGTGTTGGGGGCTCGATGTAAACAGAGTTCTTGGTGTGAAAGTTTGGATTCTGTCCCTGGGAGAGTGCGTGCCCCCAGCACAGCGTCACCTAGCTATTTCCTGTCAGCGTGTATTTTACCTGATGAATTTTCAACAGAATCTTGCCAGTGGCCACTTCCGTGTCGCCACATTTTCTTTGTCCTTTTAAACGCACGTTGTGTGCAAGCAGTGCTCAAGGCCTTCGCCTGATTTGTCAAATCCAGTAATGAAGTTCTGAGGATGTGTCGGGATCGAAGTTACGATAACATGGATGAGTGGGGCATCCTGTCTCAGCACATTTGAGACAGGACCTCTCAGGAAGGGACGAGAGGAGCTGAAGAATAGCGAAGGTTATCCTTGACCAAGAAGAGGCGGGACGAAGCGAGTCATCAGGCTGCTGACGCTGCACCATTGTCATGACTTCACGTGTGTGCCGCTCTGCCACTGCGGCAGGTGCTTGAACATGCAGGGGGATGGGGACGGTGACGATGGTATCGTTTTCCGCGCACTCTCTCTCTCTCTCTCCTCTCTCCTTCTCTCTCTCTCT
>JADBJO010024899.1:2500-20000 GCA_016801955.1 Conus betulinus
CATCTGTGAGTGTGTTATATATATATATATATATATCTATATATATATATATATATAGATATATATATATATATATATAATATTATATATATATAGAGAGAGAGAGAGAGAGAGAGAGAGAGAGAGAGAGAGAGATGCTGGAGACTGAGTATTTGAAAACCGATGTCGATGTGTTGTACTTCCTGTTGTTATGATTATGATGATGATTAGTATTGTTATTGGGTACACTAATATAATGCATTTCTTTCGATTGTTCACTCTCTATCCGTACAAGTCCAAACTGGCCTTTTCTTCCAAATGTTGGTACTTTTCATTTAGGTGTGTGGGTGCGCGCGCGCGCAAGAGGCTCTAAGTTTTTTTTTTTTTTTTTTACAACGGGCTTTAACGCAAGCACTTGCTGTGTTGCATGGAGGTCGGCCCAACGTCAATCTGATTGCTGAAAGATAGTACACAACTCGCCCCAGGTGGGGGGTGGGGTTGGAGGGGGTGAGGAGGAAAGGTTGGAAGGGGGTGGGGAGGGGGGTTAGGGGGGAGAGAGGGGGAAGAGAGGGGGGGGGGGGGGCGAAGGAGAGCTGTATGGAATGAGTGCTAGTGGTCCCGAACAGGGCTGTGGGTGCTGTTCGTGACAGGCAGAACGACTGTCCCTAGTAGAGTCAGTTGGAAGCGGGAGGGGGGCCGGGCAGGGGTGGTGGGTATGAGGGGGCTGGGAGAGAGAGGGTCACACGGAGAGCGTGGGGCAGGGATTGGTGGGGGGGTGGGGTGGAAGGAAGGGGAGCTGTGGGTGGGTAAGTGGGGGTTTGACAAAGAGTGGTATGTGGTCCGAAAGTGTCCTGTGCACAGCAGCAGCGACTGTTCCCTAGTAGGAGTGGGCAGTTGGAAGGGGAGGGGGTGCCTGCAGGGTGGGGGTGGGGGTATTGAGGCGGGTTGCGGAGGGAGAGAGATCGGTGGGGGGACAGAGAGCGAGGCAGGAGGTAGGTGGGTGGGAGGGGGGGGGTGAAGGAGATGAAGCTGGTGGGGTGGGTAGTGTCAAACACACCAAGAAGGGCTGTGCCCGATGACAGACGAACGACTGTCCCCACCGTTAGGGAGGTCGAAAGTTTGTGGAAAGACATGGCAGTTGCAATGGAGAGAGACAAACAAGGGCGTTTTCAGGGGAAAGTGGTGCTGGTCTGTGTTTCATTTGTTTCGAATCGGCCGGGGGGCCTTGTGTTTCGCATTGACCATTGTGACCAGATACAAGACTTGTGAGTAGTATTTGTTTGTGCAAAATGGCATAGAACTTGGTTGAGAACTAACTGTCAGGATAACACAAACAAACTGCATGCATTCGATATCGCATTCTTTGAAATGAGTTTAGTGATGTTTCATGGTATTTCTCTTTCTTTGATACAGTGGAAGATACAATAACCCACACAGCAATACAAGGACAAAGGTGCAGAAATATCAAACACTGAAACCATGCAGTGAAGCAATGTATTTTTTCATGATGAATTTACATAAAATGACTGGTTATATCTAAAATAGGGTACACATTGTTACTGTTAGTTATTCTTTCCATTACAAGGCCTTATATAACAATTAATTTGCATTGAAAACCGAGTGCCGGCGATTAGGGAATAAGACAACTGGTGAGTTGAGTGATTCTATTCTAATGATGTGATGATGATGATATGATTATGATGATAAAGAGATCAATAATACTGATAATGATATGACAAATCTCTGAAAACAGCTCAGAGGATTACTCATATACCCTTCAGTGATAATGTGCAATAAAGTTACCCACAGGGGGGGGGGGGTGCGGGGGGGGTGGGGGGGTGGGGGGGGTGGGGGGGGGGGTGGGTGGGGGGGGTGGTGGGGGCGGTTGGGGGTGGGCGGTGGGGGGTGGGGGGGGCGAGGGGGGTGGGGGGGGGGGGGGGGGGGCGGGGGGGTGGGGGTGATGGGTGGGGGTTGGGGGGGCGTGGGGGGGGGGGGGGGTGAGGGTGGGGGGGGTTGGGGGGGGGGGGGGGGGGGGGTGCGGGGAGGGGGCGGTGGGGGGGGGGGGGGGGGGGGGGGGGGGGGGGGGGGGGGGGGGGAAGGGGGGGGGGGGTGGGGGGGGGGGGGGGGGGGGGGGGGGGGGGGGGGGGGGGGGGGGGGGGGGTTGGGGGGGGGGGTGGGGGGGGGGGGGGGGGGGGGGGGGGGGGGTGGGGGGGGGGGGGAGGGGGGGTGGGTGGGGGGGGGGGGGGGGGGGGGGGGGGGTGAAGGGGGGGGGGGGGGGGGAAGGTGGGGGGGGGGGGGGGGGGGCGGGGGGGGAAACCTGGGGGGGGGGGGTGGGGGGGGGGGGGGGGGTGTGGGGGATGGGGGGGGGGGTGGGGTGGGGGGGGGGGGGGGGGGGGGGGAGGGGGGGGTGTGAGTCGGGGGGGGGGGGGGGGGGGGGGTCGGGGGGGGGGGACGGGGCGGGGGGGGGTTGGGGGGGGGGGGGGGGGGTGGGGGGAGGGGGGGGTGGGGGGGGGGGGGGGGGGGGGGGTGGGTGGGGGTGGGGGGGGGGGGGGGGGGGGATGGGGAGCGGGGGGTGGGGGTGATGGAGGGGGGGGGGGGGTGGGGGGTGGTGGGGGGTCAGGAGCAAATGATAAATGGTTCAGATAATTGGTCCGATCCACAATGGTTGTATAGGTATGATGCAATGGTAATGACCATGTTGATGGTGATATGAAAGAACGAAATAAACGAACAAGACACCTTGCTAGTGGCACATTAAAGTCAAGTCCCGCTGGTTTGCCTAAAAATAGGGTTAGAAATAAAAACAACAAAACATCCTAATTTTGATAATACATATTTTCCGTCTCTGAAAGTACCCTCATGAAACTGCGTGTTACAAAAAAGTGCAAAAAAAAAATCCAGAAGGAATGCTGGCGTGATGCGCTACCAAGAATGTTTTTATCTCAGCGTTCAGAATTTCAACCATAATATGGCACATGATGCCTTTTAACAATTAAGCTTGCAATTTTGCTCGTATATGTGTCCCAAATCTGTAGAAACTTTGCTATTTTTTTTCATGGTGATACACCTTTAATGTACACTGATTATAAATACAACCTAGTCTAGGCGGATAAGTAGGGAAGACAGGGGTAGGAGATTGTGAAAAAGGTGAGTTTGTCACAATCTCATCTTCCACATCAACACCAGCTCGTTGGTGTCCTCTGTCTTTTGTCTTTTATTTCAAATCGATAGTTGAACCAACAGAGCTGAGTGTGGACCAAACCAAGTCTCACCAACCTATTAAGAAATAAAACAAAAGATGATTCTATTCAAAGTGTTATTAAAATACAATACAGTGAAAAAACATAATCATTTCACAAGAGGTATACGTTTTTCATAAAGCGCATTCAACAAAGGGTTCAAAGTGGGGGAAAATATCAAACATTCATAAGGCACACATTCATACTGAGTCCAAGACAACATCAAACGTTCATAGTGAATATTCAGTGCATTAGAAACAATAGGTCTCAGCTTCAAAGAGTATCTGAATATAGTCCCTGCAGCACATAAACACTAATCCAAAATGAAGGTGCAAATGATGGTACAGCAAAATTCACACGCAGGTCTTCCCCATTGCGAAACGTGATATGGCATATATATAAAACGAATCTTGGCCATCAATAACACAGTTACTTCCATAACCCATAACATGACAAACGGGCTCCCTGTTGCGAACGGCAGGAGATACGAACAGTCGAAAAAACCATGGATAATAAAGGTAGAGCAGGTTTCAGTGTTATCAAGGAACATATATAACGGCTGGAGTTACGAACAGTGAATGAAATAAATGAACGTCCAATTTTCCACGCAGGGCATCACCTGGGCCGTATAGTCAGTTATACTTTGTATGAGAAATGTCAGAAAACTGGAAACCCACCACTCCATCTCACACTGTCCACATTTTGATCTAATTTTAAAAAATCACACACTGCACATCAACCAGCCAACTAGATACTATTTTTCTTTCTCTGTAGACACACCACCTCAGGACAGTGCTACTGCTCCTCAGGTTTCACCGTTATACTCTGGCCCATCAATGGCTGTTTGCTTTTCAGCCCTGCAATGGACCCAGGGGGTAAACATAACGAACAAATAAACGCTCACAAACTAAGCTATGCAAGAAACAAATAAGCAAACAGACCAACCAAAGGCTATTTGCACACAAAACCGCCACATGAACGCACAAACAACTGAACAACATCCAGTAATTATCTGCATAATTACACAGCTAAATAATCACGCGACCATTCAGTCGCTCAATGATAAAACAATCGAAATAAACCAGGTATAACATTCGTTGTGTGATATGTTGCAACCCAGAGAGAGCACAGTCACAGAGGAATCATCAAAAATTACCTTCACTGACAGAAATCTGAATCATTTTGTACAGGCTGACGCATGGTTTTGTCACTGTGACTTTACCCTGTCCGTCTTGCCAGCCAACAAGAGCGACGTACACAAGTCACTTTGTCTAGTGATCGAACACGAGGAACCTGCAGGTGGTGCGCGTTAAACGTTAAACCACCAATCACAATAGAAGACAGCAAGGTCTATTATTCTGGTTTTTGGCATTGTGTATTATTAACAATACAATCTGAGTCATAATGGAATCATTAGAAGCATGTTTTTCACATGATGTCGGATCCGGCTCTGCCGGGCTGCCATGATTGTCTCCAAACCTCAAACTGACATTTACCCACACACACGGCACCGACAAACAATGGGCAAGACCCATCATGTAAGTGGCTGGATCTGGAAGGGCGCAGGGGACATCAAGACAGACTCTTCAGACCCTTATGTATCTAAGGCAAAATTATGGTACTGTGTCAACTCTATCGTCAGCTACTCTCCACCTGTGGGAAAATTTTCCTCTCTCTCAAAGCTTAAGGCCTTAAGCCTGCTCAGCAAGAGACAACACCAACTTTTCGGCGTCACGGACTCCCAGGACTCTCTCTCCTTGGCCTCTAATTTTGTCTCCCATACTGATCCATCGAAACCAGCCATGGTCAAAGGGAGGCCCAAGCCCTCCTCGGCAAAGGTAACACCGATTACGGCATCACAGAAGTCCAATGACTGACTTCCCAGCCTCTAATTAGCCAAGTTCTAAACCAGTCGGCAGAAACCAGCCGTAGACAAAAATGTCTGTCGTCTGACCACAGTCTCCAGACATCTTAATAACTGACATTCCAAACCACCAGCTAAGCTACCCCTCACTGCCATCCCCCATCCATTAGGCGAAGCTGCATTTGGGTCAAATCCCTCTCTGATGGTTTCCCTATTTGTGAAATGTTTTAAAATAGGTCCATCCCACATTTGAGGGACTAACTCAAGCGCGAACTCTCTCTTCTGAAAAATTGGACAGAATCATGCACTTTACAATGGTTTAGAAATAGTAATAGAAAAAGTTCACTTGAATAATTCTTGTTCATCAACCTTCTCTCCCCCCCCCCCCCTCTCTCTCCTCTCTCACACACATCACACACCACACACACACGGGCGCCTTTCCAACAAAAACCAAATAAAAGTTATCAAAATGGAACATAACAGTACCTAAAATAATAGGAGAGCAGTGGTGGAACAAAGGGGAGTGTCCTCTCTGAGACATTACGACCCTCAGGTTCTTAGTGGCATATAGCATAAGATAAAGAACTAGAGAGGATTATGAAAAAAATCCTGTTAGATAATGCTGTTCCGGCTGGGTTTTATCCCAGTCATGTTGATAACAGAAAGGTGTTCCTGTAGTGTCATATCAATTTCATCATCCCTTATTTGCCAAGAGAGAACGTCTAGCTTTCATTGTTCCATTTCTTCCCTTTTCACTAAGGTAGCGTAGAGAGTGAGTATAACGTGGGTGGTATTCATGGACAACCTGCTGCTGATCGCCGGTTAGTTTTTACCTCCGGCGGGTACGGAACCGGCGGTTAAACTGGACCCGCTGGTTAAAACGCATGCCTATTCATGAGCCGCGGTCTACCGTCGGTTAGTTACCCGGCCGTCTATTTTAGACTGACAGGGGATTCCCATAATCTCGCTCTCAGCGCATGCGTATGCAACCTATTTCCTGCATTTCCGGAGTAAACAACGATGTCGAAGACTGAGAGTAAGTCCGTGAAAAATGGACAAATCTAAAGAGAGACCATCGGAATGGAGCGCAGGCCATATGAAAACGGGCAGTGGGGCAGTGCCCTCTAAACCCACAGACAAGCTGATCGACATGATTGTTGGTGGTGACAGTGGCCTGATCCAAGGTATCAGAGGTGAGTCAAACATGATGGGAATACTTGAAAAGCCTGCAGTAAAACTAAAAGCTGTGTGTATCACTGGTATTACAGTATTACATGTGTATGTTATGTATGTGTGCCACTGTGTGTGAGGGGGAAAAGTGTGTGTGCTGTGTGCATGCATGTACAAACGTCCAAATGTGTAGATGTTCGTGTGCGTTATCATGCATAGCCCAATGTGGAAGTGCATATATCATGTATGTGGTTTGGTGTTATTCCCGAGCAAAGTTTGTAAGGCACTTAGCAAGTGTAATGCATGAGTGTGGAAGTGTATGTCTGTTGGGGTGGGGGGGTAGGTGGACCAAATTAATGTGTGTTAATAGCATGTAAGTTATATATCTCTCAAATGAAAACTCCAAATGCAGTTCCTTCTACATTAAGCTCATCTAACCTGAAGATCACACTAAGACATGTAATGTGTACATTTAATTGTGATTCACAGAAAATTTCTTTTCAGTAAGTGATTGGTGATGGTAGGTACAGCAAAGTACTGAGCAAATTTTACAAAATACTCGACAGTGCATTAAGTTATCATGTTTTGATAAACTGAACATTTCAAGTGCTGGATCCACGCTTTAAACGGGTTAGGTAGTCTGTTGTTTTCAGCTCTGATTATAAACCTTGAGCTTATGTGAATCGATTTTGGGGGCACTAGAAATGTACAAAGATTTGTAACTTTAGCTTTCCTGTTTGAGGAAAAGATTGAAAAGCTAATTATGTTTCTTCTTTCAGAAAGCTTGCAGCACAAAATATACAATATACATGTAGATTCTAGTACAACAATTTGATGATGACAGATATTGTACAACACATCTGATGGCTATTATGACATGGATTACTGTAAAACAATCTGATGGCTGTATGACATGTAATACAGTATATCCTGTGATGTATTCATTGTGAGTGGATACCTTCCCTCTGTGAACATTTTCAAACTGTATGAAATGGTTTAATAGCAAACAAAATGTTCATGTATTTACAGGACACTGGTCACATAGATAAAATATTTCCTGGGGTTGTTATGTGATCACAGGATTAGAAATTGCCATGAAGTACTCACTACCTCCCAATGACAGTGAGGGTTTTCTGACACTGATATCATTCTCTTGCAGCTCAAATGAACAGCCAGCCAACATAATAAGGAATGTGATCTGAATGCAACTATGCCTGTGGACTCAGACATTCTAATCCTAGAAGGTAAATCATATCAGCATTCTGAAAATGAAAAGAAAATTTGTGTCTGAACAAGAGGGAATTTCTCACACACACACACACACACACACACACACACACACACACACACACACACACACACACACACCAAGACCAAAAACAAAAACACAAAAGGTGCAAAAAATTGAAGCCATATAACACCTAAAAGATAATAGCAATATTTCGTTTTTATTTTAACCTTTCTCAAACCACACTGGCCAGTTAACAAAGAAAAAGGAGCCTCAGCCTAACATCTAAAACGGATGCATAACATGTCCAAGGTCAAATGAGAACTTTCATCCTGACATGAAAATATGATTTTGCAGCATGGAAGTCTTTTTCCAAATTTTGTCAAGTATATGATCCATATGACTAAAATAGCATTTGCTACCTAACAGCAAAAAATAAGCATTGTGTACATATGCAAGTCTTGTTGTCTTTCATGCATGTTTTTGTTTGTTTGGTATTTCAGGATAGTGTTGTCATATTTATATTTTGAAATCAGTCTCAGTAATATATTTTATCCAAATAAGATAATATGGTATTTTTAATGAAATATTTCATCCTTAACCCACACTACACAGTGAAATTAGGTCCCTTTAGAAATGTTTGTTCAAAATTCTAACATCATATATGCAGGGTTTTTCCTCAAGTGTGTTCTAGAGACACTGATGAATGTCAGATTGTAATCTGTTGAGGAAAATCTGATGTGATCAGACGGAAAGCCACACTTATAGTGTGTCACACTTTAGACCTGAAAGTTGAGTGGTTTTCCTTTTCCTGTGTGTGTGTGTGTGTGTGTGTGTGTGTGTGTGTGTGTGTGTGTGTGTGTGTGTGTGTGTGTGTGTCACAAAGAACAACAGAACCTACATTCTGTATACCAGGTATTCTTGTAATTGTACTGCTTACTGAATGACTTGGTACATTTTTTTGAATAGTTGTACTTCATTGCACATTGCCTGACAGTTGTAAAACTGTATGATTATTTCACGGATAGAAAAATAAAAATTTCAAAATAAGAAGAAAGAGAGAAAGAGCAAGAAAGAAGAAGCTGATACATTATCAAAATTATACAAAAACACATTGTGTGTGTCACTGTATTTTTGTTTGTTTTGTTTTTAAAGGTCTATGTCATTTGTAATTAAAATCAGTAAACATTCACATTTCATTTTCATTTCATATGGCTGTCAGCCAAGCTGACCTCAAAGCGCCATATTAGGGCTACCTCCATGTTATGCTAAGAGCCAAGAGTTGTAACAAAACTATGCAGCAACTTTCCAAAACTTGGATGCATCTGGAAAAGTGTTGTCACTAATGTCAGTAATGTGATATGAAAGAAGAAATCTATATGAAAGAAGAAAATCTTTACACCCAAGATACAACCCAATATTTTATTGCATGCGACATTCCTAGTCGTATGTGTTACTAACGGTTAGTTCCAGCTGAAAGGAGAAACAGAAGTCACACTGCTACATTTGTGAGCATAAATATGCAGCATGGTACCGTTGAGTCACAAAGGATCATTTTCATATTCATAAAACTGCCATGATGATTTCTGTTGCAGAAGCTCCACAAAATGTTCAGGTGTATCAGCTTTCAAGTTCACGCTGAAAACATGACAGATGAGACCTCCGGTGCAGATGTAGCCCTGAAGTGCGGCATGTTGCCCCTGATGATGGCATGGTGCCCCTGATGTGCAGCTTGTTGCCCCTGATGGCAGCCAATTACCCTGGCACAGCCACAACGGAGGGAAGCCAATACCCTGAAAGACAAAGCTAAAAGACTTTAGTCCAAGGAGACCTGCAAAGAGAAGGCGTTATGAAAACTGTGATTCCCAGCTGTGGAATGATTTCCTGCGCAGTGGAAATGAAAAAAAAAAATCACAGTGAAATTGAAAAAAAATGGTAGTGTTTTTGAAAAAGTGGTAGTGAAATTGAAAAAAAATCATAGAGACATTGAAGCAAGCAAAGGCATTTACAGCTCTAGCCAAGGTGGCAAGATTATGGCTAACAAAAAATCTGGGAACTGAAGAGCCAACCACCTCCACAGAAACTGATTAGTTTTCATTCCCTCCCCTTCCCCTCCTTGCCCATAATAAAACTGAATCTGTTTCTAGATTATTACCTCTCTCTTTCTATTTCTGATATTGACTGAAAAGGTAAAACTTTCTCTGTATGTATGTGTGATTGTGCTGAGGGGAAGAGTCCACTTAGTTGTGTGCACATGTATCATGTGTGTGTGTGTGTGTGTGTGTGTGTGTGTGTGTGTGTGTGTGTGTGAAAATTTGTTCTTGGTTTTGTTTCAATTTTTTTGTATGGTCAAAACACTGCTATAATTAAGACAATATTAAATGGTGGGGCCCAAGAGGGTAGCCACTTTGAAAGTCAGCAACATGAAATGAAGCTTGTTAATGCCATGTATTTTTGCTAGGTATGTTAATAATGTCTTAAAATTTAAAAAGTTGGTGTAAAACAATGCTGTTTTGCTCACGACTGTTTTTTGTGAGGGTAAGATATAGGCCAATTATTGCAGTGAGTAGTGCATGCATGCAAGTGTCCTTTTTTCCCTTCGCATTTTTTTCTTAATTCATTTTGAAATGTTGGTGCCAAAATTGTATTTGTTGTTGATGTGGTGTGTGTGTGTGTTGTGGTGTGTGTGTGTGTGTGTGTATATATATATATATATATATATCTATGAAAAAAGTTGAACACCATTTGTCTAATAAACATTCAACTGAGAACATGTTTGTGTGTATTTCATGTGCTTTCACTGAAACATTCTCTTTGTTTTCTGTTGTTTACTGTTTACTCAAAAGTCAAAGCAGTGTTCAGGTTTTTTACATTTGAAATCATGACAACATGAACTTATCTATTTTACAGATAACTTCTTGTTTGCACTCTACATTATGTTATTGACCACCTTGTTCATAAAATATTATATTGCAGAATCCAACATGGACACATACATAATAAATACCAACAATAATACCAATGTGCATAAACTGACATGGCAGGAATCAAATACTTTAGAACTAGAAAATAAATGAACAAACTGGCAAACAGATACAGTACTTAGAAGTATGTTGATCAACTGCAGTGTCTCTGCTTTCTGCTTTACACAGCTCACACACACACACACACACACACACACACACACACTCTCTCACACTCTCTCTCTCTCTCTCTCTCTCTCTCTCTCTCTCTCTCTCTCTATCTAGCTGACTCAAGCACGTAGGCACACAGACATTTGCACAGACACAAACACATGAAACATAGCTTCACCTGCACGTTGATGGGTGTGGACATTCATGCGATTCACAAAGTCGTTCTTGATGTCTGGGGAGGGCGTGCTATTGGAATGTGCGTACCAACAACACATGCCAACACTTGGGGGAAGTTGGCAATGTCAAAGAACTTTTCTTTTTGCCTGTCTGCCGCTGCCTGACTTGGCCACTGTCACTGAATGAATTGTACGGGATGCAGTTGACTGGCTGACTTGAAACAGTTCTCCAACTGCGTCATGAAATGTGCCAGTAGCATAGAAACGAAGGGCTAAGCACACTTGCTGTACCTGGCAACAGTGCTCCCCTTCGATTCGGGTGTTCAGTTTCCTCGTTTATTGCGTCTATGAGACTTAAAATGTGCGCATGACGAAATCTGAACTTAGTAAACAGTTCCACGTCGTCAAACGAGTCGATTGGATTATTTCTATCGCGAAACACTCGTTCCCGTCGCAAAACACGCCGTCGCAAACTTCGCATGTACACGAACGCCGCCATATTTAACCTCTGGTTAGGCAGTTTAACGGCGGGGGCCCCCTCCGTTAAACTAACCGCCGGTCAAGACCACCGGTTAGCCGTAACCGATGGCCATGAATGTCGCGGTTTGGGAGATAACCTCCGGTTAGAGAGTTAACCAGCGGAAGTCGGGTTTAACCTCCAGTTAAGTCTGTTCATGAATATGGTTTTTTTCTTTTTTTCTTTCCCAACCAATCTCTTACGCACCATGCATAGTCTGTGTCTTATCTTACAAATGGACATACTTTTGCTGATTTTAGTGTTTGGGCAATTGATACAAAGTGGTCTGGGTTTGTTAATGTTCTAATGTGTGGTGTACTGGCACACTCACTCGGATAATGTATTGCTTATACAAAGGAAACAACATAGATGAGACAAAGGACTTAATTATTTTCAGCTATTCATTTTGTTTTACACCATACACCCGCACACACTCCCTCCCCCCCCCTCCCTCTCCCCCCTCTCCTCTCTCCCTCTCTCTCTCTCTCTCTCTCTCTCTCTCAAATATGTTAATAATGGAAGTTACCTGTTAAAGGCACAATACTAAAGCAAAATTATGCGTAAGCAACCAATTCCGTATATCCATACACATGCCTGAAAGGATATCATTGGTCCCGATTGCTCATCTCCCTCTCCTTCCCCCTACCCAAGCGCGTGAGCGCTCTTCACGTCACACCACCACTACCACCATCACCCACCCACCCCAACACCCATCCACCCCCCACACCCACCCGCCCCCACTCCCACCCCTCTCCCCCCACCAAAAAAAAAACCAAACCAACAACACACAGCAACAACAACAACAACAACACACACACACACACACACACACACACACACACACACACACACACACACACACACACTCACACACAGAACACAGAAAGAGATAGACAACAAGAGAGAGAGAGAGAGACAGACAGACAGACAGACGGACCGGCAGACAGACGGACAGAGACAGCATCTTTTAAATGAATTTAGGGATTTTAGTTTGTTACATGTCGTCTCACCAGTTGTCTCTCTTCCCCGATGAAGCCAATCTTATAGCGAAAAGAGTGCGTGCATGATCCCCCTCGTTTTCCACATTCCTCACGTGCAACAGTCTTACACATACGAAAACGAAAGAGTGCAAGAAAGTACAGAGGAGTGGACAACGAAAAGGCATATTTACCTTGGAGTCACTTTCTTTATGAAAGAAACTCATCATCAAGACTGTGTTGCATGTGTGCGTGCGTGCGTGCGTGTGTAAGAGTGAACGCATGTATGAGATCTCTGTATTTTCCTCCCTCAGTTGCAATTGATTTTCGAACATGACTGAAACTGGCAGGCTAGATTCCGTTTTTTCTTGTAAATGCTTATACACATCTTTGCAGCAATCACAATATGGTTTATTTTCAGTAGCGTATGTCTGTCAATATTTTCTTGTCTAAGAATTCCAAAAAGCACAGTTTTCTTCAGAAAACACGATTTTTTGTGTTGTATACAGCTAATATAACACGATTTTTGTGTTGTATACAGCTAATATGTATTGACTGACAAAATTTCCAAAGCGAGCTAAGCTTATGACAATGAAAAAAATGTTCAATGTAATCAATTTCATAATTGCAATAAGAACAATTTCGATTATCCCTGACTTTCATTTTGCATAGCATTATATTAGTCGGGTATATATTTTGTAGAATTTTCCATGTAAAACTCTCAATCTGGTTTCTTTTGTGCACAAGCAGGGTATCTTCCATATATTTTCATTTAATTCCAGTTCATAGATTTCCGCCTGCAGTCGTTTCACTTTGCAACTAGACATATTTATCTGACCAAAAACGGGCTGCACATTGTTCTGTGTAACTGAGAGAACACAAAGTTGCACGGAAATCCTTGCAAGATATATGCTGCTTTTTGTTACAGAACAGAGGTGGTTCTGAAAAATCTGTAGAATATCTATCTTGTTCACCTGGTATAAAAATATGTGTGGCCGCTGACACTATGTTATACTCTAAGATCCTCGCAGGGGAGGCTCCTGTCTTGTTAACCACGTCCTGGTATGAAAGCATTCCATTTGGACCATACATGTCACCAACATTTAGCATTTCGTCCTTTATCCAGTCAGGGAAGAAAAGGACATTTCCTCGATATTTTATGTGTTGGTTATTCCGCAGTAAAGAGGGAAAGGGTGAGACATCTTCATGTTTATTAAGATCTAGCTTAAGATCTAGCCATGTTCTCAGAGTAATTTTCCAAAAATGTGAATGTATCTTGTCTAAACCTTTGAAAAGTGCGCTTTTAGTATTTGCATAAAAACACGTGACATTCTCACCAAAGGATAGAAATATTTTTCTCGGAATTGAAGTCCATCTTTCATTGTTTGTGGCCTTACAGATTCTTACAACCCATAACAGAGAAAACGCAGATTGCATCTGTCTTAGATCTATCATTTTTATCCTCCTTTTTCATATTCACTGCACATTACGCTTGTTTTAAATTTTTCAAATGCCTTTCGATTACAGTGTTTTTTTTTACGGCAGAGAAATCTAAAAAAAACATGCGATTTATATCTGATAAGATCTTGTCAGGAATAACAAATGTTTGCGTAACATAGACCATTGTGAAATAAGAAAAATGTTTTAATAATATGTATCTTTAGTGAAATAACTAAGATATCTTTTTTCCCCAGGAGTGAATAATTCTCTGAATAGTTTCTATTCTTTGCAACCAATTGTCCTCAACTAGAGTTGCTGGTTTATCATTTTCATAATAAATAACCAGAATCTTTATTTTCCCACGTAAAGCCATAAAAGCTGTCTGTGCTATGTTTTTTAATACCTAGCCACATAGCTACTGATTTATTTTTATTTATAACCAAACCAGAAAACAAAGAAAAATCATTGAGTATATCTAATGCTTGCACCATGTCATGCTGATCTGTCAAAAAAAAAGTAACATCATCTGCATAAAACACAATTTTGATTACATTAACAAGCGTATCTCTTGAACCCCCTAAACAATTCCTCTAACGTTTCTACAGGTTTTTTTTTCATCTTTATTGCTAGCAAATCTATAGCCGACACAAAAACTAAGGGAGAAAAAGGACAACCTTGTCAGATTCTGGTCTCAACCGCAAAATACTCTGATGTCCAGACACTATACAAAAACACAACTACGAGTATCACTGATTAATACGTGAAACCATCTAATCTAATTCTTCCCCAAACCCATACTTTTTGAGAGCTGTTGACTTAAAGTTTTTTAGATATACTATCACAAGCTTGTGTATAATCAATACTTAAAAGCAAACCAGGAATATTTTCTACATTTATATTAAATGATCAATAACATCATCAATTAGTCTCAATAGCGTAGCTGCTCGACGTCCCCTGATATACCTAACCTAATCTGCACTTACTACTAAATACATGAACGATTTGCCAAACATTTAGACAAAAGATCATAATCGCTGTTCATTAACGAAATTGGTCTCCAGTTTTTTTTTTTAAAACGTTTCTACAATCAGTCATGTCTGTTTCTGAGGTTACAGAGCAAAATGGATCAAGTGGCGGACCTCAGCTCCACTCTTCCGCAGAATCCACCTCCACCCAGCAAGAAAAAACCCAGCTGCTGCTGCCAAGGGAGATGACCACCACGGGCAGCCCAGTCTTGCCGACTTACCAGACGTGGTGTTGGTGCTCCTGTTCAAGATGCTCCCAGTCCCTGACCGAGGTCGCCTGGCGCGCGCACCTGTTTAAGGCTGTCTTCCTTCATGCAGTGCCCCTCTGTGTGGACTGACGTCTTCATTCAGCTTCATGCGGCGAATACCGGCGAATTGATGGTCATCGGCTTCCTAGGTCCACAGGACAGCAGTATGGTTAAAAAATATGGAGCGTATTTCCAGCGCACTACCATTGCATTTTTTCCATCTAGCAGGATTTCACAAGACGTTTTTGACATGTTGTCTAACTTTACTCGGAGAGAAGTTCAACTTAAACTGATTATACAGCTAAGTGATAGCATCCCCAGGGCGGCAAGGAAACGTTCGTCCCTTTACGAGCCTTCTTACAATGTGATAGGTATGAGAGACACATTCAGTTCATCCACAAGCATCAGTTTTTGAATTTTCTGATGATCATTACAAGTTTTTTTTAGAAACAAAGGAATACTACTGGTCTCCCAGATTGGACAGGTTTTGTTCCATGCTAACAGACCTGGTATTGCCAGAAGAATGGTCAGAACAAAAACTGGCAGCACTGTACGGTCTGTTCCCTACACCCACAGCAGCTCTAATTTCAAACTTTCCTGCTCTGAGGAGACCTTAAATTAAGCGTCCATAACGCCAGTGAACAACTGCTACTTGAACTGTCTGATTCCTCGGGCAGGCGGAGCCCATTGCGCAGTCTTGTCCTCCAACACGTCGATGGGAGAGAGAGTTACAGTAGGACGGAGGATTTCCCGCAGTTGTCATTCAGCTGCTTGGAGCAAACTGACATCAGCGTGTCCTTCTCTGACCGTTGAATGTTATTTTTTTCCTGCCATCACATGCCTCCTCTGAGTCGAGTTATAAACCGGAAACGCCGTTGGTCAAACTGGAAGTCACTTGTGCTGCGTACATTGACAGTGCCCAGTTTACCCAGGTGTGCACAGAACACAAAAGCACCCTTCGGTTCTCTCGTCTCTCTGCTGGCATTGGGCGAACCCAGAAATACTTGAGAGAACGGGATGGAATGTGCCAGTCTGAGAGATGTCTCATCTATACCACTTCTGTGGCACTGCATCCACGCCGCTCATTCTGCCCCCCCCCCCCCCCCCCCCCACCCACCCCCTGTCCTCGGCCGCAGCCTGGCCTGTTCAGCCACAATTTCGTCACTGGCAGTCTGTCAATTCGTCATAAGGCGACCCACCAGAGAAACAATGGACTGTACTACTGTCGAGTCACTTCGGCAATGTTCAGTGTGCTTATTCCGATCCAACATGCGCAGGACACCAACTACTAGCTCTACTGACGACAATAATGGATTAGCCGCGAAGCCAGCGTGAGTAAGTTGTCGTATCAGAGAGCTGTACCACGTCTGTCCATCGACAGTCCCCATGAATTTGCCAGTAGCCACAATCCCGACAGAACTAAGCCAGGGCCATGTCTGTGAACAGGTCATTGAGGTCACCATGAAAGCAGGGCATGGAAGGACACGGAACTGGAGAGATTTTTTGTGCTGGTTGATGAGGAGGAGGATTTTAAGATGACGCTACAGATTTCCATTTCAGTGTGAAACTACATGATAGAGCAGTTTCCATGCTTACATCTGTAATATATTCTGGCGTCATCCAGAGTTGGACGGGAAATTTGAGCGACAGTCTCAGAGATGCAGTCATTAAAATGACCAAAACTCGACAGGGTAGTTCCAGATGAGTCCATAGCGAACTCTACTCGGGGTAAAGCCGGTCGGGGCAGGAAAATCCCACAAATAAATGGCTCTGATGGGAATCGAACCACGCCTCCTGAACCGTGAAGGCTGGTAGACAGTTCCGACTTTTGAATTAAACGCAAATGTTGTGCTTTTTTTTATTCTGCAATATTAAGTTGTTTCTGTTTTTTGTTTGTTTTTTGGGGTGTTTGTTTTTTTGTTATAAAGCATACTTGTTGTTCCTTCTTTTTGTCTGTCGACACGAAATAGGCCAATATTTCGACCATTTTTTTTAAGTTAGTGGCAAAGTGAGTGGAGTGCAGGCGAAATCTTCAACAAATCTTGAAAAGTTGAATGTAAAAATCCGCCAACCATGAACAAACGAACAGCGTATTTCAGTGCAGCACCATTTTGTCTCCATGTAACGATTGGACACCAAGTTGGTGAAATGTTGTCTCAGTTTACTCGGAGAGAAGTCAGAATGAAACCGGTTATGCAACCGGGTATCCATGGCATCTCCAGGTGTCTTGTGATTCGTTTGTTTGTGTTAAGCCGAGTCGTTACACATGATTTTTGTTGGTGGAGGTGGTTTTTCCATAGATTTCTTTGTGTTTTTTTTTGCTTGTTAATTGTATCAGAGTGATATACATAGGGCTACACACACACACACACACACACACACACACACACACACACACACACACACACACACACACACACAAACACGCGCGCGCGCGCGCGCGCGCGCACACACACACACACACACACACACACACACACACACACCACACACACCAGTAGTG
>JADBJO010024900.1:0-10000 GCA_016801955.1 Conus betulinus
ATGACAGTGCCGTTCTGTTTTGCGTGTCGGCGCTTGTTTTTTCGAATATCATTCATGGGAGGTGACTGTTCACCTTCATCACCCACCACCGTCTCACCGTTTTCCTCCCTCAGCATCGGTTTCCATCATCATCTCAGGTTGTTCTAATCATCAAAAAAAGAATCCTCACCAGCCACCCCACAGCACCCTGGCTACCTGGAACACCTCTCTTACGAAAACGCTTCGAAACTAGAAGTATCATACCTCAAAGCAAGGCGTCGTTTTTCATCTTACGTAAAGCGGTTTGTCTGTGAACCTAGCCGCGGCGTCACTTGTTGCTTTTACGTGTGCAAATAGGGCGTCTAAAAAATGACCTGTCCAGTGTTCACCCCACGCCCCCCCCCCCCCCCCCCCCCCCCCCCCCCCCCCTCTCCTTCCTTCACCCCCCGACCCCCCAACCCAACCCCACTCTCGCCTCCCCCCATACCCCCCCCCCCCCCCCACACACACACACACTGCAAACCACCTTCTATTCCCCCCTGGTGGCAGTGAAAGCCAGTCTTGAATACCACCCAACCACCCCCTCCGGCCCGTCTGGTGTGTCCCAGCAGCTGGAAAACCACTCACATCGTAAAATCTACCTTGCTGCAGGGACTTTCCCTGCATCTCAGATCGCGCCGATTACAGTCTGACCCCGCCGTGTGGGCGGAGAAGATCAGAAAGACAGGGGAATTGGGGGGGGCGGAGAGAGAGAGAGATGGGTGGTGTGGGACAGAGGAGAAGAGGGAAGATGGGCGGGCAGAAGGGAAACCGTGGAGGAGGGAGAGTGAGGAGGGGTGGAGGTTGGGATGAGGTAACTGCACCAGCCGGAAAAACAGCAGCCCGTCGGTGTCTCTCGTTTGTGTCATATGGCATTGGTTTTCTGTCGGCTCGTGTTGGTTTGTATTACATCCTATTGTACTGCCCTGTTGTAAATTTCCAACTGCACCGTGACGCAGCGCGCGGGCATATCCGCGTTATTTTACCCCCTGCGTGCTCTTCTGCTTGATCACCTCCCGCGTACTCTTCTGCTTGAAGTACAGAACGGGGGTAACTTTCTCACACTTCCATGTTACCCATGGGGTATGCTAGTTTTGCTAGTTTGAGAAAGT
Organism: Conus betulinus; assembly: GCA_016801955.1. Lineage (NCBI taxonomy): Eukaryota > Metazoa > Mollusca > Gastropoda > Neogastropoda > Conidae > Conus > Conus betulinus. The sequence goes on from JADBJO010024900.1 coordinate 1,131, forward strand.
TGCTTTCCCCGTTTCTTCAAGCAGAAGACTACACGCCGTAAATGATGATATTGCCGCGGTGCGTCGCACTGTCTACCCCTCGTGCCACAAACCAACTTCTCCAGTGTGAAATCCAGGCTCTTCCGGTCAGTGATCGCCCCGTCGACATGATACGAACCCAGCCATTGTCCCCCCCCCCCCCCCCCCCCCCCCCCCCCCCCCCATCCCTACACACCCCCCCTTGTAAAACCCCACACATCCCCAAAGTCACCGCACTCATCCCAAAATCACAAAAACCGTTGGCTTTCTCGGAAGAATGCGTTACACTGGCAACTGATCTCATAAACATAATTCACTTTGTCTTGGGGGTGTTTTTTTTTTCTGTTTCCGGTTCTCAACATAACCATTGTCTTTGAGACTGGCCGACACCAATTATCGTTATTATTATTATCATTATCATCATTTTTTTCTTTCTTTTTTTTTTCTAGTATCCCCCCGTTTTCAATCATTACTATCTAATTCTAATTTGTATCTTCTCCCCTCCAATTTCTTCCCTCTTCTCCTCAGTTCCGTTCCGAATTTTTAGTTTTTCAACCCACGTCGCAGTCTGCAACCCTGATCTTCTTCTTCCCTTAATGTTCAGCGGTCATAACTTGGACCATTACTAACATTGCGTGTATGTATGACCGTTTTTTTTATCCCGCCATTAAGGCAGCCATACTCCAACTTCGGGGAAGGTGCATGCTATGTGTAACGTGCCATCCATACCAACGGCCAAACTGGCCTTTCTCTTCCGAAAGCTGGTGATGGGATTTTTACGTGTGTGCAAGATGTGCGTGCGTTCACACACACCAGCCTCGTTTTATAGTTTCATCTGAAGGACTAGGGGGAATGGAGTCAGAACCAATGTTAACCTCCGAGGAGAAAATCCCTCTATATCGAAATTTCGACCCGTAACCCCTGGATCACGAGTCCGGCGCTCTACCAACTGAGCTATTCCGGCCCCCAATCGAAGATCTATATGATAGTTTTGTTCGTCCTTTTGTTTCCTTGTTGTGAATCTTATTTGTTCTGCCTGAAGAAGACCCAGTATGTCGAAACGCACTGTGTATGTTTTGAAATTTGATTGGCGGCTCAGTAATTCTTTTTTTTTTGTTTTCATGTTTTCAATTTCCGCCTGCAGTCACTCCCTCCTGAAATCACACCAGTAAGTCCGCTAGGCTGACAGGGTAGGGCAGCCATGACAACCCACACGCCCACCCCCACCCCCACCCCCCCTCCACACACACCACACACACCACACACACACACACAAACTTCACGCTGTAAAACCAGAGAAAGTGTTTGCACCTTTCCTGGCGAAACTACTACCGTGCCTACTTTGTGTCCAAGCACTGCACATTTTCGCCATCAGCGAAACCGATGGTCATCTAGGGGGGTCAAGTTCACGGCGGGTCTTATCAATAAACAAGCCAGCAGGAAAGAGGCTCTCAAACCTGCCGAGTTATCGCCCCTCAGGGGCCGATAACCACATGGTGCAGCTTCACCTTCCTTATCTCCCTTTCACCTCCCATCTTCCTCCCCCAATTTCACCACTTCACCTGTCACAGCAAACGTCCTAATCACCCCCACCCATCCCCCCATCCGGCATCTCTTCCCCCCTCCCTCCCTCCCCTCCCTCCCCTCCCCCCCCCCCCCCCCCCCCGCCTGTTGTAACGAACAGTGAACGGTCAATAAATCAGGGCTTTACCTTCCTTCTGTATCCCCCCTCCCCCCTCCCTCCCGTTTCGTTTCTCCTTGCCATCCTGGTCATGAGCAGTCCAGCAGGCCCACACTTTCCCTCCACCTTGGGAGGAGGTCCCAGCTACCAGGCCACCAGACTGACCACACACACCGGCTGACCTTCCGACAGTCGTCTCGGTCTGTTACGACCTACTCGAGCCAGACGCGAGGTACAGGCTTCACAGGCTGTTGGGTCACCTAGCCATCCTCTCTCTCTCTCTCTCTCTCTCTCTCCTCTCTCCTCTCTCTCTCTCTCTCTCTCCTCCTCCTCCTCTCTCTCTCTCTCTCTCTCTCTCTCCGTGGTCACTGACAGATGGAAGGGGAACCAGTGGCAGTGTGCATCAGTCCTGTGGTTCTGAGTGCTAGTAACACCCCAGTTGATGGCGATGACTATCTCATGGGGAGAAGGCAATACCTAGAAAGCGTGAAGACCAAAAAGATAAAGGGCCGTGGTGATAATGACAGTTCAAATCAAAATAAGGGCCGTGGTGATAATGAACAGTTCAAATCAAAATAAAGGGCCGTGGTGATAATGAACAGTTCAAATCAAAATAAAGGGCCATGGTAATAATGAAACAGTTCAAAATAAAGGGTCATGGTAATAATGAACAGTTCAAATCAAATAAAGGGCCACGGTAATAATGAAACAGTTCAAAACAAAATAAAGGGCCAAAGTATTAATGAACAGTTCAAATCAAATAAAAGGTCAAGGTAATAATAAACAGTTCAAATCAAAATAAAGGGCCATGGTAAAAATGAACTGTTCAAATCAAAATATCTACAACAAAAACAACAACAACAAAAGGCCACAGTTTCAAGTGTTCAAAATTCTCAGCCCAGACTGGCATCAGCCGTGGGACACACTGTCCTGTCTGTCTGTCTGTCTGTCTGTCTTCACTTTCAACGTCTCACCGTTGACAATCCACTTCATGTTCTGAACAAACACGCTGCATGCTGTCTGAAAAGACTACAGGTCAAAACGAACACTTCTTCCCAGTATCTTCATCAGCGGTCCCCTGTCAACCCAACCCCCTATGTATAATTTTGAAAAAAAAAAAAAAAAAAAAAAAAAAAAAAAAAAAAAACTCTGGTTGGATTTAAGAAGATCTGTCGGAAATTTTTCCAAGCTCTACATGCAGGGGAAAAAATGGTAGCTGCTGCTGCTGCTCTCTTCTTTCGCATGATGTCCACGGTCAGCTTACTGATGGTTTTTTTGACGTCACACACTGACTGGAAGACAAACGGAATTCACATCGCCGCACGAATAAACGATCATTTCAATGTTTTGAAGGACATCTTCACCGCAGCCACACACACCACACACACCACATATATACACACACACACGCGCGCGCGCAGCACATACACACACACGCGCGACGGGGACCGAGCTGCCAGTGTACAAGCATGAAATCACTGCACGTGTGTGTGTGTGTGTGTGTGCTCGCGCGCGCGCGTGCGTGCGTGTGTGTATGTATGTGCTTGCGCGCGCGCGCGCACCACACACACACACACGTGCAGTGATTTCATGCTTGTACACTGGCAAGCTCGGTCCTCGTCGCCAAGTGTCACGCATCATTAAACCAGAGAAAGCAAAATGGGCCCCTTTCTACTTTCTCCGGTAAAACCAAATTGTCCCCCCCCCCCCCCCCCCCCCCTCTCACCTACCACCTCCCCGTCCTCCTTGCCCCCCCCCCTCCCCCCCCCATTGCCTGTATTCTATGTCTGTCGCTTCGGCTCGAGCGTGGCGAGGGGAGGAAATGAAATACCCTTCACACACACACGCGCGCGCACGCACGCACAGAGAGAGAGAGAGAGAGAGAGAGAGAGAGAGAGAGAGAGAGAGAGAGAGAAAATACGCGCTAACACACACACCACTCTCTCTCCTCTCTCTCTCTCTCTCAAAAACACACCACACCCACACACACACACACACACACACACACACACCCACTCTCTCTCTCTCTCTCTCTCTCTCTCAAACGCGCGCACACACACACCCACACACACACACACACACCACCACACACACACACACACACACTCACTCACCTCACACACACACACACACACACACACACACACACACACACACACACACACCCACACCGCCGCGCGCGCGCGCGCGCACACACACACACACACCACACACACACACCACACCCACACACACCGTGAGAGTGGCGAATGAAGGTTACAGCAGGCAGCCCACCCAACACCACACTGCAGTCCTCTCTCTTTCCTTATTTCTTTCCTTCCTTCTCCAGCTACAACTCAAACGTCCCCTCTCTCTCTCTCTCTCTCTCTCTCTCTCTCTCTCTCTCTCTCTCTCCTCTCTCTCTCTCTCTCTCTCTCACTCTGTCTCCACTGTGAGATTTCTCTGCCTTTGCGACACTGCTATTATTCAGGGCAGCCGCATTCCGTCTTCGGAGTTGGATGTCTAAGCGCAAGCTGCCAACCTCCTGGAATCCCTATTCGGGACTAGGAGGATGAAGGGGGTGGGTCGGCTGGGGTGGGGGGTGGGGGGTGGGGGGGAGGTAGCAGATCAGCTTTTGACTAAGTACACACCATCAACCACCAACGAGCTCTGGGAGAGAACAAACCAGCTGCCCGCAGAACAGGTAAATCAAGAAACGCCGTTGGGGCTGGATTGGACACTATACACTGCGGAAGCTCGCAAGCAACATCACCAGACAAGCCCTAACATGGAATCCTCAGGGAAAACGAAAAAGAGGTCGGCCAAGGAACACCTGGCACAGGGACCTGGAAGCAGACATCAGGAACATGGGGATGACTTGGAACCAGCTGGAAAGAAGAACTCAGGGCAGAGATGCCTGAAGGTCCTTGGTTGGCGGACTGTGCCCCAGGAGGGGTAATAGGCGATGATGATGATGATGATTTCTTAAGAAAAACCCTTGTGTTTCAGTTGACAAATGCGGGGTTTAAAAAGAAATCACACAGTCCATACCTACAATTGCAAACATCCACAAAACATCTTTTGGGCTTTATTCTGCAACACTCTGACATCCTTATTTAAAAAATTAAACAAAAGCAAACGAAAAAAACACCCACTCACTCCCACAAATGTAACACCAAATTCTGAAATTCTGGATTTCTGTAAATCACACAAACTTAAAACAAAACTGAAATTCGGAAATTCCGGAATAACTATGAACTGGCGAAATTCTAGGAAAATTCTCGAGATCTGAACGCACGACTCTCCTTTATCCATCCCACCGCGCGGCACACGATGGCATTACTCGCCTTCCCAAAAGTCGAATGGGATTCAGCATGCATGGCACGTGGGTGGGTGGTTTGCCTGTCTGTCTGTCCTGTCTGAACACACGCGTTCTCGGCTTTAAAGTCTTAAAACCCGAAGGACTAGGAGGAGGAAAGAAACCGGCACCTGCACGAACGGTTTACGTCGATGGGAATGTCTCGTTCAAGCCGGCTGGGAAAGGAACCCCGGGACCTCGGAGCGGGAGTCGGAGGGCCTTAACCGCTGAGCCCAAAACCGCCCCAGGTCTGTGAGGCAGGGGATGCCTCCCGGTGCAGCTGTCTCGTTCTTCACTGCACGGTTCTCAGCGTGACGGCCTCTCACACAAAGAGATCTCAAGTGCAACGCCGCTCCCGACCCGACCCCCCCCCCCCCCCCCCCCCACATTCCACCCCCCCCTCCCCCCCCCCTCCCCCGACCCCCCACCCCTCCCTCCCTCGCCTCTCCTCCCTTTGCCCATTCTCACTGTTTTCCCAGGTGTCGCCCGCCTCGTGCCGTCCTTATCTCCCTTCCTTTCATCGCCAGGACGGACAGAGAGAGAGAGAGAGAGGAGGAGGAGGAGGTGAGGGGATGATGATGATGATGATGATGCCATCCTCCCCACCATACCTCCTTGCCCAAAGGCTGTGATGCTCAAGCCTTAATTGGCTTTGGCGTGGCGCGCGCGCGCGCGCGCGTGTGTGTGTGTGTGTGTGGTTCCTCTCTGTTGAACGCGACACCAGGATTGAAAAAAAAAAATTCTGTAAGGTGACAAAGCCGCTGGACATGTGTGCCATAAGCGGACGTTTTGCCTTCAAGGTGTACAGCGAAAAAACAACAAGCAAGCAAACAAACAAACAAACAAAAATCTGACCTTGCATGTTCAGGACAGGTCCTCCTCCCCCTTTCCCGCCTCTAGCCCATAACAACTATCTTGTGAACGGAGCACGCTGAATCACAGAGACTGGGCTTCTCTGGCTTTCTCTTTTCGCCTGTTTCACGCTTATTAGTGCAGCCCCATAGGGAAGCACCCTATGTTTCCCCCAGGTCTGTATTCTCCCAGGTCTATATTCCCCCCAGGCTATCTTCCCCCAGGCCTTTGTTCACTGGGGGTTTTGTTTGTTTGTTTTGTAACAAAGTTATTTAACCATAGCGCGACTGGAAAACGCTTTATCTTGGGTTCTAATCCTGCACTCATTTCTGTCGTTCGCTTGGCAATGGGGAAGTAACCTTGCAGCGCATTGCCTACGTGTATGTGAGACTTAAATGCGGGATCAGGTGCCTCGCTTTATGTTTTACCTGGGGTTCAATCCTTGTTATCATTACCTCGGTGCTGTGTGTGTGTGTGTGCGTCACATTTGCAGTTCAGACCATCAACGTGACACGTCAATAGCCCTGGGGGAACACAGACCTGGGGGAATATAGACCCGGGAAATATAGAGACCAAGGGGAACATAGATATGCTCCTGGGGAAATACAGACCTGGGGAAATATAGACCTGGGGGAACACAGACAAGCTCCCCGGCCCATACGCTAGCACACGTCAACAACAGGTCTCAGACAGCTGCCTACTGTGAAATAGACCTTGGCAGTCAGCGCTCAATGGACACTTGACCACCTATTACCCAGTCCATGGAAATTAACTCCACACGAACTAGATCTAAACTTTTTTTTTTTTTTCAAAATGGATGTGAAACCAACAATAAAATCCATTTTTTTTCTGTTTACCTTTTATTTTACTTTCTAAATGTATAGTATCTCACTTATGTATGTATGTTTGTACTATTTTATTTATTCATTCATTTATTATTCCTTATCTCTTTATATTCTCTCTTTCACGCCCCCGTCCTTCCCCATTCAGTTTCTTTCTTTCTCTCTCTCTCTCTCTCTCTCTCTCTCTCTCTCTCTCTCTCTCTGATATTTCCCCTTGTACTGTTAGGCGACATTCAACTATACATCCATGATCATCTTTTTTTCCCCTTCCAATGTACTTCATTCCTTCTCTCTCCCCACACCCCACCCAACCCCCACTCCCTTCCCCAAAAAGCCCCAACCTCCTCTCCACGATTTCCCCCATCCCATTCATCGTCACACACATTTTCACGCAGACGCACTTAAAACACGTTCGCATGCACGCACGAACGCACCAGGCCTGCATCCCTTCAGTTCATACAAATAATTCTCTCTCTCCCAGTAACAGAGAGAGAGAGAGAGAGAGAGAGAGACACACACACACACACACACACACACACACACACACACACACACAGATGGACAGAGAGAGAGAGAGAGACAGACCGACACCGAGAGATGAGGGGTGTGGGAGGGGGAGGGGAAGCGGAGAGGAGAGGAGGGAGGGGAGGCGAGGGGGGGGGGGGGGGGGAGACAGACAGACAAGCCGCGTGCACCAGCAGACGCTGTGACAGGCACGATGGCTTTCTGCGACCCCCCCCCAAACAGGAGCGATGCCAGCTGCTGCGTTCACTGGAAACCGACACGGCACCAAAGCAGAACATAATATAACACGGGTGGAGGAGGGAAGCGAGAGACGCGCAGAGGTGGGTGGTGGTGGTGGAGGGCCATAACGATGGGCAAGGGAGGGTGAGAGTGGGTGGGGGGAGGACGTCAAAGGCGGGTGGTGAGTGAGGGTGTTGTCATTCCTCCTCCCCCCGTGGAGGAGGAGGAGGAGGAGGAAGGGACGGGGGATCATTTGCCTTGACCTGTCATGGATCCGGTTTCATAGGGGGAAAAAAAAAAAAACTGAAGGGGAGGCAGCTGTGCAGGGGAGGATACTCCACGTGCCCGCTTTTTTTTTATTTTATTTTTTTTTTTTTTGGTTTGTTGTTTCATTCCCAAGCTGTTTTTCCAGCCTCGACCTACGCCCCCTCGTTTTCAACCAAGCCTCGTTCCAGCCGCACCCCTCCCCCCCCCCCCTCCCCCTTGCTTTCTGTAGTAAACTGTCTTTCAGGCCTTTATTCCGCCTCCTGCCTTCTTCCACCACTCTCACATGCTTTTCTCCAAACCTCTTTCAGTACAGGCTCCAGCCTCCCTCCTACTTTCTTCTTCAGTCTTCTTCTAAGCCTCAACTTCCACTCTACCCTGGGACCCTGAACGGTCCCCAAAAAAAAAAAAAACACAGAACAGTAACAGAAAGACACAGAACAATCCCCCCTACTTTCTTGAAACTGTTTCCCCCCCCCCCCCCCCCCCCCCCCCCCCTCAACCTCCCTCCCCTACTGTGTTCTTCCATTCGGGCCTCAACAGTCTCAGAAAGACACAAACACAGTAAGAGAAAGACACCGAACAGTCCCAGAAAGACACACAGAACATTCCCCAAAAGACACTGAACGGTCCCAGAAAAAAAAAAACAACAAACAAACAAACAGAACAGTAACAGAAAGACACAGAACAATCCCCCCTACTTTCTTGAAACTGTCCCCCCCCCCCCCCCCCCCCCCCCCTACCCAGCCTCAACCCTCCCCTCCTACTGTCTTCTTCCTTTCAGGCCTCAACAGTCTCAGAAAGACACAATGTGTTTTGTGTCCCAGAAAGACACTGAACTGTCCCAGAAAAAAAAAAACAGAACGGTAACAGAAAGACACAGAACAGTACACAAAAAAACACAGAACAAGCACAGAAAGACACAGTAACAGAAAAACACAGAACAAGCACAGAAAGACACAGAACAGTAACAGAAAGACACAGAACAGTCTCAGAAAGACACAGAACAGTCTCAGAAAGGCACAGAACAGTCCCAAAAAAGACATACAACAGTCCCCAGAAAGGCACAGAACAGTCCCAGAAAGACAGAACAGTCCCAGAAAGAAACTGAACAGTAACAGAAAGACACGGA
>JADBJO010024900.1:15000-24513 GCA_016801955.1 Conus betulinus
AGTGTTCAAGTACTTCGGCTGTTCGGATGATCCCTGGAGTCTTTTAGCCAGGGCACGACATCATCATCATCATCATCATCATCATCATCATCATCATCATCATCATCAACTGTTCTATCATGATCATCGCAATTTCATCATTATCAGCATGACTGTTTTTCATCCGTGCCGTTTCCCCTTCAACCTCAGTCCCAATCCGTAGTTTTACCTGTTCACCTAAGACCGAATCTTGCACCCAGATCAAAGAGTAAAGTGGCTGGCTGTTCGTCTTTTTGTTTTCACCGTCTTTGAATGTCATGTGTGTCGCCCGAAGGAGACCCCAAAGGTCGAAACGCAGTGTGTTGATTTTGTAACGTGTTTGCCGAGGCGGCGCAGTAATTCTCGTTTACTCTTCTGGCATTTAGATCTATAAATGACACCAAACAATTTTACGGAGAGTACCCCTCTCTCCTCTCCCACCTCTTCTCACACCGTCGTCCCCCTTCCCTACACCCCCTTCCCCTTCTTGTGTGTCTCTCTCTCTCTCTCTCTCTCTCCTCTCTCTCCTCTCTCTCTCTCTCTCTCTCCAAAACTCCTCTCCTTCACCCCCCCCCCCCCCCCCTCTCTCTCGCCTTCTCTTCTTCTTCTTCTCTCTCTCTCTCCACCCTCTCTCTCTCTCTCTCTCTCTCTCTCTCTCTCTCTCTGTAGGCACATATCGCAGCAGGCAATTCGGTCATTCTGTGAGTTAGCTGACCAGTCCAGTAGCATGAGCCGTGAAGCCAGCTGCCGCCGTCAGACTGACGATCCCCCCAACAAAGCACAGACCTACAGACACAGAGCCCTAGCTCCCGCTCACAGACCGGTCAGTCACAGTCTTTCTGTCTCCTCCCGGGCTTAGCGGTGTGTGTGTGTGTGTGTGTGTGTGTGTGGTGTGTGTGTGTGTGTGTGTGTGTGTGTGTGTAGTGGTGTGGTGGGGAGGGGGAGGGGGTGGGGTAGGGCGGGGAGGAGGTCCCGGCGGTCACCTGCTGAGTCAACCTGACACAGAGAGAGAGAGGAAGGACACTTGCGGGGGTCAGCCGCTGGACAGCCGCTAGATGAAGAGAGAAAGAAGAGAGGATGGTTGTGTGTGTGTGTGTGTGTGTGTGTGTGTGTGTGTGTGTGTTGTGTAGTAGTGGTGGTGGTGGGGTGGGGGGGGGGGGGGGGGGTGGGTGGGGGAGATGTCCCGGCGGTCACCTGCTGAGTCAACCTGACAGAGAGAGAGAGGAAGGACACTTGCGGGGGTCAGCCAGCTGGACACAGCTAGGATGAAGAGAGAAGAGAGAGGATTGGTTGTTGTGTGTGTGTGGTGTGTGCGTGTGTGTGTGTGGTGTGTGTGTGTGTGTGTGTGTGTGTGTGTGTGTGTGTGTGTTGTGTGTGTGTTTAGTGCTCCTGTCCGGAGAAGACACAGGGAAGAAGGGGTGAGGGCTGATGCTCTATAAAAACAGGCTAGCAAACACAGTACAGACGCGTAAATACACGAACGTATATTGTATAGCACTTAAAAATTTTTTTAAAAACCCCTTTCCTACTTTTTTTGTTGTTGAGGACAACAGATTCAAACATCATACCGAGACGAGACCGGGGCGGGGTGGATGAGAGGGGGGGGAGGGAGGGAGAGAGGGAGAGAGAGAGAGAGAGAGAGGAGAGATAGAGAGGAGAGAGAGAGAGAGAACACAGATGAACGTAGACTTGACATGGACACACACACAACACACACACACACACACACACACCACACACACACTCACACAACCACACACACACACACAACACACACACACACACAGCGAGCGAGCGAGCGAGCCAGCCCCCATCGCAAAATGATTTAGTACTTACGTGTCGAGGGGTTGGGGGTGGTGGGGGGGGGGGGTGGGAGGAGGATGCGAAAGGGGTTGGAAAGGAGGGGTGGAAGAGGGGAGGGGCGCAAAAGGGACGGTCAGCCGACACCATGAACTCTATAACTTTGACCGGATTAACAGCGGCTGACAACCGACAGCTAAAACCAACTTCCCATCCAACCACCGGGTTTTTTTTTTTTTTTTTTCTTTTTGCCCTTTAGCACACAGCCGGCCCACAGCGAAGAAGATCGTGCCGACTCGCCTTTTCTCTGATGTAAGGACAGTCAGCTGTTGAAGGAACTCCATACACTGGCAGGATTTAACATCGGCAGACCACACACACACACACACACACGCACACACGCACGCACGCACGCACGCACGGATGCACACACACACACACACACACACACACACCACACACACACACACACACACCACACACACACACACCATCTAACTTCATTTCTCCGCCCAGTAACAAATCCCACAGTGAGGACATCGCTCCACTGGCTGCACAGCTCTATGTATTTCACACTTCTCTCGCCGCTGCTGTCTCTGCTGGCGAACAACAACAGCAACAACACAAAAATCACTACCTGCGTACCTTGGATCGTACGACGCTTTTTCAGGGCACGTGCGTTGGTTGGTTGGTTGGCTTGTTTTGGCTGGTTTGGTTGGTTTGCTGATTTAGTCAGCAGGGAGACGGATAAATCCACCACGGAACCGTATTGTGACCAGGGTGGATGGACATACGGAATATGGGCCAAGGACCGACACACGGTACCCTTTGCCGCAGGTTGTGGATCACCTTGACGATCCGCCTATCAGCAAGCCTTTCACACATTTAACCACTGAACCATGGACACCATAATTCCACTGCCGACGACTATGCCAGTACACCATGATCCCAGAACCGACGACTTAGCCAGACACCAGGAGTCCCAGACCGACGCACTATGCCAGGAACCAGGATTCCAGGACCGACGAACTGCGTCAGGACACCAGGATTCCAGGACCGACACCGACGTCATGACTCACCAGGATTCCAGGACCGACAACTAGGGTCAGGACACCAGGATTCCAGAACTGACACTATGTCCGACATCAGTATTCCCAACTGACCACTACTGTCCTGACATCAGGATTCTATAACGGAACAACTCTGTCAGAACACCAGACACACATTGAAGAACTGACAACTATGTCAGACATCAGATGCCAAACCTGACAACTATGTCAGACACCACGAGATTCCAGAACTGACAACTATGTCATGACTCAGATTCCAAACTAGACAACTACGTCAAGACTCGGATGACTGAGAACGGACAACTCTGTCAGTACACCAGATTGAAGAACTGCAACTATTTAGGGGGTTGTCGTTCAGTCTGAATAAGTGGCAGTTGTTTGGAGTACTATTTACGGGTTGTAAATCTTCGTTAACACTATCTAAACTCTCCGAGTAATATAACCTCGGCATTTTCGTACTTTCCATTTCCTGTCCCTTACAAATAATGGATGATACCGATTACGGACGGAGCGGTGTAGTTCAGGTGGTGGGCCGTTGGCGATTACGACAATAATCATAATTCTACGTAGGAGGTAATAAATCTTCATTAAATATCAACACTTTTGGTGTGTTGTTTTGTGTGTGTGTGTGTGTGTGTGTGTGTGTGTGTGTTGTGTGTGTGTGTGTGTGTGTGTGTGTTGTCTTCCGATGAATTACCTTGACATTTCGTATTTTCCATTTGCTATCACTTAAAAAGTAATACATGATAATAATAATCATGATAAATAACTTTTTTTAATAAATGAACATAAATAATTGGTATTAATAAATGATAAATAAATAAATGTCAACAATGGGAAGTGACATTTTTCCATTTGCACCCTCCTATTATCTCCCTTGCAGGTGAAATGGCTTTTCACTCAGGAAGGTTCTAAAATCTATTTAAAAACAAGATCATCAATGCTAATCCTACCGAACCTTTTTTTCCTTCTCCCTCCCACAGCTCAGCGAACACCACCGTACTTTGCCCTCCATTTTGGACTGGATTCCGTTCAACCCTGGTGGACGTCTACCTCCCCGCGCCCCCCCCCTCCCCCCCCCCCCCCCCCACCCCTCCCCGACTGATTCCCTTCTACTTCTTATCACTTAATATCATAACCGAAACAAGGTCTGCGCTCTCCACTGCGGGCTATCTTCTACACTCTTAATTTCAAAAGGCTCTCCCTACTTGAATGAACAGATATGAATATCAGACACAAAGGCCGACGCGGCAAACGCAGCCACCCGCCCCGCACACCACACACCCAGCCGATAGAGATAGCGAGAGAGAGAGAGAGAGAGAAAGACAGAGACAGCATACAGCCGACAGCCATCACAGCCGACCCCGACCGACCGACCGACCACAGACGACACAGAACAGACAGACAGACCAGACCAGAAAAAGATGTCTACTTGTAAACTGCAACTGTAGTACCATCAGTTTCTTTCATTCGAATCTTTCCAACCTAACCCTTCCTCACCACCCGACCCATCATAAAACGCGTCGCCTCAACTTCTCACCTTTCCCCACCCCACCCACATCATACAATCCCATCACCTCAACTCTCAATCACCCTTCATCACCGATAACCACATCATAACAACCACATCACCTCCGGTCAATTCACCTTCACCACCCGACCACATCTTAACATAGACGTCACCGCTCACCCAAATCCAACCCCTCCCAATTGCCGCCCCCCCCCCCCCCCCCCCCCCCCCCCCCCCCCCCCCTTAAGCTCAACGAAGACTTTCCCCCCACACAATCTCTCACCGTCGACCGTTTCTCATCCCCAGGAGCACTGGCTTTGGGCCGACTCCACAACTTCTCATGCGCGAAGAACCGCCAGCACCTCCCCACAGATCCCGCTACGCCATCTGTGGCCTCGCCCAACCGCTTCCCACCACGGAGCTCGAAGAGCCTAACGCCCTACCTCCACGACATTCCCCACCCCAAAAAATAAAATCAAGTTCACACTATCCTCCTCAACAACACCACCCAACCCAAGTTCCTCGACTCTTTCTTTACGGGTTATCATATATCACGAGCTCCCCTACTCCTTTGCATCGGGTTCTGCCACAACGAAACCTCACTGATCACGTGTCTCCCACAGCCGTGGCGTGCAGCTTCCACCATCTTGCCGACTTTCGTAAACTGGTCAAAAACACCCCCATGGTGTTGGAAACATACGCCACTTCGCCCTTGAGAGGGGGCATGGAACAAGGACACGACGACGACTAACGACGACACAAGAAAAAACAAAGAAGTGCGTGTGTTGCGAACGCTCAGCTGAAGGTCGAAACCGTGTCTCGGGCTCTGCCAGGTGATGTGGGTAGGTAGTGCACATCAGAAAGTTCACAACCCATCCCCAGACCCACTCTCCCTCCGCACCCACCCACCCCCGCCCCCACCCCCGCGTTTCCCTCCTCCTCCTCAGTCTCTTGCTCGTTTGTTCCTCTCTCTTTCCTTCCCTCGCCTTTCCAATTAACAAACGACATGTCTGTAATCAGACTCCCGCAGCCATACCCCGCTTACTCTCTATTCTTCTGTAGCTGTCCTCGGATGATGAGTCAGAAGCTTTGGTTTGGGATAAGGAGGAGTCGCGAGCGGGCACGACTCCTACCGCTGGTTACCTCGTTCGTCAGTGTTAGTGCTGGACTAGATTTTGGGTGGCTTCTTTGGTCGATCGCTTTTGGGTGCTTCGAAAGCTAGTCCTTCTTTATCAACCAAAAAAACCCCACCCTGTTCGGAACTGTTGAATCTACAACCAGCAATTCACGTTCTTATCCTCCCCACCTGACAACTGCTTTGATCTGCATCGCGATACCTGATACATCTTGAAAGCGAAGCATGCGCCAATTAGTTGTCTTTTCTTCTCTTTTGTGTGTGTGTTCCTGAACGAAGAGGAACCCTCTGCTCACCTTTCGTAGCGCACCCGGCGCGGCGCGCGCGCGGTCTGTGGGTGTGGTGGTGTGTGTGTGTTGTGGTGTTGTGGTGTGTGTGAGGTGTGGTGGTTCAGAGCGATATAGAGAGAGAGGATAGAATAGCGACAGAGAGGAATAGTAGAGTAAGAAGAGACATGACGACCGACGAGACAAGAGAGAGAACGTTGGTGTGTGTGTTTATTGTGGGTGTGTGAGAGGAGAGAGAGAAAGAGAGAGAGAGAGAGAGAGAGAATTGTGTGCGCGTGGATGCGGCGTGGGGCCTCCGGCCCCCCCCCCCGCCCCTCGCGTCTCTCTCTCTCATCTCTCGGTGCGGTAGCGTTTGCCGGGCCTTGTGCTCGCGGCTTGCGTAGTCGCGTTCGGCGGCGTGCGCAGACCGGCAGTCGCGCAGAGACCGCATACTCATGAGTCCTTGTAAGTGTGGTGGTTCCAAACAGGTACGTGGTTTCTCGAAGTCACTGTGACCTAAGTCTTTTCCTTCCGCGAAGATGGGTGCTCCAGCCCGGATAAGGTTTTTTTCCCACTCATATAAGGAACTGATCTGGATTATCAGCAGGTGAGGCAACCAACACGGTGCCATCTTTGCGCCACTCCAATCCGCCTGTCCCATATCCTTAGCCCTCCTCCGATTCCTCGCCCCCCATCCACTCTTCTTCGCCCCCTTCTGACCTCTCATCGCATGGACCAGCCGGGCGCTGACTCCTCCGACCAGACCATAGACACACACGCACAGCCCACAGAGAAGAGATCCGAGATACGCGGAGGAGGCGCGAAGTGCGGAGATAGACGCGAGAGAGAATAGACTGATACCGAGAGCGACCAGCAAACCTCGGCAGTTCTGCGTGGCGGCAGCAGCTAGCGAGTTCTGGCTGCATCGACGAGGACTGTGTGTCCTTGTGGATTTGTGGGGTGTGGATTGTTTGTGTGGGTTTGCGATAGAGCGAGAGCCATAGGCGATAGCTACGAGCGAGATAGAGAATCGGATCGGTGCGAGAATACACATATTCGTGTTATACCTGTGGCCCCCTACTTAAAAAAATCTGTATACATGAAGCCTGGCGGCAAATCTTCCTACTAGTCAAAAACTGAGTGATGAAACAAACACTTGGTCTTCTTCGTACACACCCAAGACAGGAACTTCAGAGGCACTTGAGTAAGGCTCTGCGGTACGGCGGAGGCCCTTCCATAGATTCCAGCACACAGTACAAACACGTTTAAGACACAAGCACAGAATATTAGCCCGATTCTCTGGTTTGCTTTTATGCATAGTATGCATTGGCTAAATTCAAGATTTTTTTTCTTCGCATTGTCGATAACTAGAGAATTAGCTCGAAATAACATCGTTCGGTGTAATATTTTGGGCTGATACGCAATCAATCGCTCTCATAAGATCTCCCATAAGGCTTACACAACCTAAAAAAAAAAAAAAAAATTCTTCCTGCTATATTATACAAAGCGACAAGTCATTTCATTTTCAATAAGTTTACTACCACTTGAACCGATGGCAGACATGTTAGACGGCCAAACCTAAATATTTTCAAACAACCTTCTGTACTTATAATGATTCATTTTTATATCCATATATGGTTTTAAACCTCTGGTATCGGTTTAAAGAGTTTTATGTTCAGCAAATTATTCGTTATTCAATATATGGTCACGCCAGTCCTTAGACCACTGTGACCAGTACAAAAAAATCCTCTGTTCAAAACACTCAGAAATCCCAGAGATTTCCCAAACCGAGGTTCTTCCAAACACATCCCAATCCATATCCAACACTGTGACCTGGAAGCCCCTGGTGTCCTCTTGTGTCGTTTATTGTTTTAAGATGGTCACAGCCGAGCAGCTCGTACATTTTTCAAGGAGCTCTCCTACTCAGTCAACCCTCCTCGTGTTATTTTAGCTAGTCTTGTATATACTTTCATAAAAGAACCTAAAAACAAATATGGATATCTTCATTGTAAACTATGAGCTCATTTGGCGTTCTAGATTCTACGATCTCCATCAAGAAGCGTTTCATTACGTGCCAGTGGAAACTTTTCAAGCAAGTCACCCTTTATCTCAAAGCTCGGATTTCGTGCTCCTTATTGTAAAACTTTTTCAAAAGCAATTACAAATGAATCATCCATTTTTCCACAACGTATGACACATAATGAAGACTTTGCATTTTTTCGCTGGCTTCTTCATCTTCACATAGCAAAATCAAACTAAATTCGGTTTGTGACTAAATACCAAGATTATTTGCCAGCATTAACCTCCTGCAACAAATCACGCTCGGCTTCATAAGGCCAGATATCATCCTTACAAACACGGTAATATTTTGCATTATTCCCATACAAACTTTTAAATCCCTAGTCTGCTTTCTGCCAAACACAGATAATTTAGATGTATGCGACAAAACCCACTGCTAGTGATATATATCAAACATGCCAATCCGATCAGTCAAAGTGGCATTCACAATTCTGAAAGGTCAAGAAGTTTACTCCAGTGGGGGGGGCGGTCGTTTTCAATTCTTTCCCCAGTTTGCTCGCTCATGATACTAATGGACTTTCACATCACAGCTGACCACATAGTCACATGAGACTGACCTGTACTGACTGTGAGAGAGAGAGAGAGAGAGCGAGAGAGATGTAGAGAGAGAGCGAGATATCGAGATGGGGGGGGTTGGAACGAAAGAAGCAGAAGAGAGCGACAAGACAGACAGAGAACGACAGACAGATACACAGAAAGACAGGCACACACCTCAGTCAGACTAAACAGACAAGACATAAGCATAAGAACTACAGACACACAGACAGACCGACACAGACAGACACACAGAGAACAAGAGGAGCCGAAGGAACTGGATACCAAAGAAAAACTGATCATCCGCCCCCTCCTCCCCTTTCATCACCCTCAATATTTTTTTTCTTCCTCCCCAGATTAAGAGACCACTCGAGAACCAGCAACAAAAAAAAAAAAAAAAAAAAAACTGACTCCAGGCGTCGTAGTATGGTCGTCCCATGGTAACCATGGGGAAAAAACTACTACCTTGTATAATTGCCGTTGTTTTCTCTTTTCTTCGCATGACCGGATCACCAGACGACGTACTTACGGGCAGAAATGCGGTGTAAGAATCTAACTGCTAGCCTTCCCTCCACTTTTAACGGAGACTGACCGGCGATTTCATATCATATCCTAAAACCATTCTGCATAGCCATTCAAAATGTATATTTTACACCAAAACCTCCCCCCCAACCATCCCATCCCCTTCCTGTACCCCCCCCACACCCCACCCACCACACACACACTAACAACAACCATAACCCTGACAACACTTTTTCACACCAGCCACCCACACACACACACACACACACACACACACACACACACACCACACACACAACCACACACCCCACACACATACGCACGCACTCTCCTCTCTCTCTCTCTCGCTCTCTCTCTCTCACACACACACACACACACCCACACACACACACCACAACAGCCACACACACATACACACACCACACCACGTGCACCACACCACCCCGCCACCCCACACTCACAACTACGTTACACACACACCACACACCCTCAAACACACACACACCACACACCATCCCCGTACCAGCAATTAGTCATCATCACCGAGTTACAATTTCGCCCACTTGCCCGTATTCACGA
>JADBJO010024901.1:0-2500 GCA_016801955.1 Conus betulinus
ACAAACTACGAGACTTCGTTCATGTTCTCGACAGGGAGAATGTGCGAACGATCACTTTCGTTACAATTTAAACTGGGAGAAGCAAGCAGAGAGGGAGTGTTGAAATCATCTGAGACGAGACCGTGAAAATGGTTTGAAATGATCAGACAAGATGTCCACTCCCCCTGGGGATGAGGGAAGGGCTGAAAGTGTCGAAAGTGTTTAATTTTTTTTTTTTTTTTTCAGATTTAATCAGTGTGTCCTTTTTTGTTTGCTGTCCCATTTTCTGTGCCACCTCATTGGCTCTGCCTCCACGTCACTCATTCTGACATCCTGCTCCCCCCACCCCCGCCCCATTCATAGCCACAAGCCGGCCCGACCAGCCGCTGCCCCGGTATCGGCAATCCACAGGGAGCAGTCAACTGTCGTCATCAAGAGGCAATCTACCAGAGGAGACACTGCACTGCTGCCGAATCACTTCGTTGGTGTTCAGCGAGTGCCTGTTCTGACCCCACATGTGCAGGCACCACCCACTAAGCCACCTACACTGAACACAATTATTGCTTAGACGCGGAACCGGAGGGCGCCACTTCGTCCATCTAACAACAGCCTCCATGAATTTTCCGATATCTGCGACCCTGACGGAATCAAATGAAGGCCATAGACGTGGAGAGGACATCAAAACCTAGGTCACCATGACAGCAGGACATAAAGGGCTACAGAATTGGAGACTTTTTTTTATACTGATCGATGAAAATGAGGTTGATGAAGATGATGCTTTGGATTCCCCTTCCAGCGTAAGACTGCATGACAGGCTGCACTCCACGCTTACTAGCAAAATATACCCCCAGGGTCAACCAGTTCCAAGAGATACAGACACATGACGTGTTGGTCATGACGTTTGAGCAACGCTATCAGAAACGTACCCTTTAGGTGGAGAAAGAAACTCGACTGTGTGGTCCCAGTCGTCCCAACTGAGCCCGTAGCAAACTCAACTCTGGGTAAGAGCCAGTCAGGGTTGAAAAAAACCCACTTGGCTCTGACAGGAATCGAACCTACGACCTCCTAGCTGGGAGTCCGCAATGCTAGCCACTTTGCCACGGCAGCCGTTGGTGTGTCTTTGAAATGCAAGGGGGTGATGGGGCATACCTAGGCTGATAGATTTGGGACGTTCATGGCTGAAGTTGTTTCTGTCATTCCGGGTATTCGCTTAGCACAATTTGTACGAACCTAACTACGAAGCTTCATAAAATCATTAAGACTTACTCTCGTTCAATCAATTATTCGTTTCATATTGACATTGGAAATAGACATAATATGTACGCAACTCTTAACCTACTAACGCATAAGCAGCGAGATAATTACGCAGTTGAATTATATGTATTCTGTTTAGCACGGAAAAATATCTTTCTGAGAAACGAGAAAAAATCTTAACGACCTACCAGATTTGAACAGGTCACTCAGCAGGGAAACAAGCGCTTACTTAGAGCTCTCGACGAAAAGAGAAAAAAAAATCTTTAGAGAGAAAATATTAAAAGTCAGCAATTAGTTCATACATATACTAAACAGTATGCAGGGAATTATCTTTCCAAGACATTTACAAATGTGATGAGACAATCTAAGAGCAGTCAAGAGTGGTTTACAAAGAGGAAGATAAGGAGACGAACCAGGGGGTCATGAAATGATAAATCGGTAACCTTGGGGAGGAGGAAAAGGAAGGGGGGTGGAAGGGCAGAGCAGGGTAGAGGAGGGTAGACACCAAAGTGCCTGGTCTGAGGAGCATGTTGACCCAGATTAAAAAAAAAACACGACCCCCAAAAGCTAATTAAAGGATGACTCTAACACCAGGCCGACAAGGCCATCATCCCGTGCTTTCATATTCATAGACACCAGTCCACAGAAAGCCCTGTGGGCCCCTAGTTGATAGGGGGTTTGGTGAGGTGAAGGCCGTGCCTGGCACGCAGAAGTGGGCAAAAGTCAGGAAGGGTTCAATCAATGTCAACCAGCGGACCGATCCTCTTCCGTATACACCGCACTGTTGACTACGTGGCCACGCATGTGGGACTGGGTTTATTTCTTGTCTGTGCTGAAAGACTCAAACTCACGACGACAATCTCTAACCCCCCCCCCCCCCCCCTCTCTCTCTCTCTCTCTCTCTCTCTCTCTCTCTCTCTGTCTACGAGTCGCAAAAATGTATCAATAACATTTACATATCTTGTACAGCATTTTACTTTGAAGAAAATCTACCACCAGGAAAATCGAATCATTTAAGATGAGTGCAGTTTGAACTCAAACGCTCAGCAACTCTCAGTCTCTCTCTCTGTCTGTCTGTCTCTCTGTCTGTCTGTCTCTCTGTCTGTCTGTCTGTCTGTCTCTCTCTTCTCTCTTTCTCTGTCTGTCTGTCTGTCTGTCTGTCTCTCTCTCTTCTCTCTCTCTCTCTCTCTCTCTCTCTCTCTCTCCCAAAGCCATCATGGCGAAGTGGATAGCACTGAAGACTTCCAGCTAGGAGGTAATAGGTTCG
>JADBJO010024901.1:15000-17500 GCA_016801955.1 Conus betulinus
TTATCTTCTGACTTTTCAGGGGAGGAAATCATCCAAAAAGTCCCTTCTTCTTCTTCTTCTTCTCTTCTTCTTCTTCTTCTTCTTCTCTTTGGCAGAACGGAGTGAATCTCATCAGTGGGAATTGTTGAGTTTTGGAATCACTAGAGCCTAGCCTCGTCTCGCGGGGCCATGCGAAACTAGATTCAGTTTGATGCACAGGGTGCGTGGGTCGTCTAGGTAAGGTGCGTCCTAAGATGAGGAAATCAGTGGTGGATTCCATATGAATTTCTGCTTTTTTTTTTGATCGCAGCCACGCTATATTGTATCATGTTCTGTTGCATTGTACTCTATCGTGTTTTCAGTATATTGTATTGTCAATCGAATTTAAACTATTTCTATTGTAGTCAACGTGCAATCTCTATAATTCACCTTCTTCTGTTATTTTTCGTCATAATCCACTAAACGGATATAAACAACAATGGGGTTGGAAGGGGAGAAGAAGAGGGGAGGAGAGGATTAGGAGCACAGACACATATCGTAGGGGCATGACGATCTGGGATGACACACAAGATCCATAAAAGCTAATCAACGGATGACAGTGACGGCTGGTCGGCCAGTGGGTCAGCATCCCAGAATTCCATATTCCATAGACCACAGTCCACGGAAATCCCTGCAGTCATCGAAGGAGATGGGGGGGGGTGGGGGGGGGGGGGGGGGGGGGGGGGGAGTGGAGTGAGAGGTGCTGAGGCCAACCCTGACAGAGAGGCAACAATGACAGAGAGGGTTCAATCGACGTTGACTTCAGCATAGGATCCCTTTCTTCTACACCTCCCCCTGTTGCATTATGTCACCCACGTATTTGGAAGGGTATTTTGTGCTGGTGTGGGTGCAGTGCGTGCGTGCGTACGTGCGTGCGTGCGTACGTGCGTGCGTGCGTGCGTGCGTGAGTGCGTGCGCGCATGCGTGCGTGCGTGCGTGCGTGTGTGTGTGTGTGTGTGTGTGTGGTTAAATGTACTTACTTTCAAGAAAATCTCTCTCTCTCTCTCTCTCTCCTCTCCTCTCATCTCTCTCTCTCTCTCTCTCACTCTCTCTCTCTCGTCTGTCTCTCTCTCCTCTCAGTGGAATAAATAAAGCAAAACGAACACTTCCATTACATTACAGGAGCCACAGCGGCTGGGCTGTGGGAGGTCTGGAATCGTCTGGGTGGAAAAACTGTCGAGAATAGATCTCAGCTAATCAGACAGGGTATTTGTGCCCCTGGGAATGTGGGCGCGCGAGAGGGAGTGGGAAGCGTGAAGGGTGGATTCGGCGAACGGGGAGGGGCGGGCAATGCGAAGGAACATACGAAGAGCTGATATTGCCGACCTCCCCAGTCTGCAAAAGAGGGGCCTAGTCTATCATTAATGGTCACATGTTAGATCACGTCTGTTACTGTTGTGAACAGCTTCCTATATAAGTTATTCAGTTGTAAAATAGGTACTGAAAGCTGCAAGAGCAGGATTGTTGATGAGTAGCTTAATGACATCTTAATTCTGTCTCTCTTTGCCTCTCTCTCCTTCTCAATCTCGCCCCCCCCCCATCTCCCCCCCCCCCCCCCCCCACCCCCCGCCCCCCCTCCCTCCCTCCGCTCTCCTCTCTCTCTCCATCTCTCTCCCTCTCCTCTCTACTCTCTCTCCTCAGCCGTCTCTCTCCTCATCTCTCTCTCCTCTCTCTCTCTCTCTCTCTCTCTCTCTCTCAAGATACTGCATATTTTGACTGCAACTCAACTTTACAACCCAGTTATGATTGATTTTGAACATTGATAGAATCACTTTTATACAATGCTTCAATGTTGCTATATCTGTTAACAAGACGACGGCAACTTTCTTTAAAGGAAATGCGCAGGTGCGTATTGATGGCGAGGGAGTACTGATCACCACCCCAAGAGATCCTGGACTCTGTCACACACCGTACGGCTCTGCAGCAGATGCCATTCGAACTGGAGGGGCAGGAATCTTGTCCAATATTCAGGAGGCAGAGTAGAAAAAATCTGCCTCGCTACCGGCCTGTACTCCACAAACTCAGAGCTGAAGCAGAGAAGCCCTGAAAACAGCAGCAGCCCATCGAGATTTCACCCCTACGCCAGCCACACCAACGTTGTCCTTCCTGACCGACGCCCTGTCTATCTTGCAGGCCCTTCAAATCCAACAGAGTCCAGCGCTCAACGATCTGTCCTCATCTCTCTCCTCCCTCTGGCACAATCACATTAGAATTATAATTTTATCATGTTTTTTCTGTAATGATGTGCGTTTGGGCTCTCCACGAGGTAAAGCGCCCTATAAAATTAATGATCCTTTTATTACATCACATTACATTACACACACACACACACACACACACACACACACAACACACACACACAACAATAACACACAACTCTCTCTCTCTCGCACCTCTCTCTCTCATCCTCACTCGCTCCCACTCTCTCTCCTCTCCCCTCTCTCTCTTCTCTCGTTGACAACGACACTGACGCTCCGAATAT
>JADBJO010024901.1:22500-24512 GCA_016801955.1 Conus betulinus
TTCACCCTCACCAACATCTCTCTACTACCCCCCCCCCCCCCCCCCCCACACACACACACACACACACACACACACACCACACACACACACACACACACACACACACACACACACACACACACACACACACCCACCACCCCTCTCTTCGTCTTCCCACTCGAAAAAAACAAACAAACAAACAAACAACAAAACAAAACAAAACAAAACAAAACGTTTTTAATCTCACAACGTTAATTTCACTATTACAATAATCACAATGCATACAGAAGAGACAGCGCAGAAGGCATGGCTTGTTTCAGTTAGCGACTGGCGACTCCTTTCCTATCCACCACCCGTACAACACCCCTGGACGGAATATAATCGAGGTCGATGGTCCAATAATCGGTCAATTCGTAGTTATGACAATGTTGTAAATGGTTAAACACCACAAAATAGATCGAAAACACACAGACAAGATGATAAATCATGATAAATCAGAGTTGCGTTCATCATTTTCCCTCTTCAAATAATCTTTGAGATCCGTTATAGAACATTTCAAATTTCAATATCAGTTTCAACATTACAAGGAGGTGTCACTTCGGGAAGCTCGAAGACTAGTCCACACACGCTACACCACCATCCACTAAGTTTCAAGACCCAACTGCACATGAAATTCAAGCTGATGGATAAAGATTTAATGACTAATATGAGAAAATTAATGAAGAATGTTTTTGTGGCCACGACTTAGACGTCTGACCTACGCATTAGCCCAACGCGCTGGTCAGACCTTGGGTACCTACCTAACCTTGGCTGTGCCAGCTCCAAGCGCTCGCGGTAAACATGCAGTTGCGCAGTAAAAAAAAAAAAAAAAAGGACAGATTTCCCCTAAAAACGCTCCGTTTCGGCGCGATACCCTGGATAAATTGGGAGAAACACGAGATGGAGGAGGGTGGTGAGGGGAAGTAAATGTACAAGCCTTTCGGGGTGGATTGTATCCTTCACATTGCTATTGACATACTAACAATCATAATAATATTTGGAGAATCATTTTAGGTATTGTTATGTGTCGCTATTATGGCTTTTGAAGACGAATTCTACAAAATTCCCCCATCTGTTTTGCGATTAACATTGAAGAAAGGTGGCTTTGGCTTTCACATTTGGTTGTTGTATTGCATTTTTTTGGCTTTCTGGCGATGCTGATGTCTGTTTGCAGTATTCTGTTGTTAGAATCCTTCACGCTCGCAAAAGAACTTTCGGCATCCCGTTTCTTTACTGGTGGCATGTTTGTACGGAAGTTCCAGTGTGATAGGTTATCAGTTGCCCTTTACTGTATGGGCGCTAGCGTGCGCGCGCGCACACACACACACACACACACACACACACACACACACACACACACCACACACACACACGCCCGCGCGCTCACACGTACACACACAGACAAACACACACACACACACACACACACACACACACACACACACACACACACACACACACACACACACACTCACACACATATATATTAGCATCATCTGACCACCACCACCACGTCCACCACTCGACGGAGGTATTGGTGAAATCCGAATATGATAAGCATACCTCAGAGAGAGAGAGAGAGAGAGAGAGAGAGAGCGATGAGAGAGAGAGAGAGGAGAGGAGAGAGAGAGAGAGAGAGAGAGAGAGAGAGAGAGAGAATGTCTGTGTTGTTTGTTTATGTGTTGTACGCTACGCTGTGTATCTGGTCTTTCGGATTTGCTATGTTATTAGTTAACGTCGTCGTTCACATATGCGAGGTTGGTTGGCTTGTTTGTTCGTTTCTTTGTTTTAATTTTTCATGATGGGATTTTGACCATCTTCATTATCTTCTGATCTACTTTGTTCCGTATAATTGAATGGTAGCGTTCTCCAAATTGTCACGTTTCAGTGTCTAAGTCGTTTGAAGACATACTTTGTTTTCGAAGACCACGGTGGCGAAAAACTGCAAAGAAAAGAGTCAACGTTGTGACGTTTTAATGTATTCACATTTCATA
>JADBJO010024902.1:0-24512 GCA_016801955.1 Conus betulinus
CCATCACATTCGCTGTATACTCGATGTTTATACCTGGCTTTCCTCTCATAGTCATCATTCCAACTGTTCTCTCCCTCCATCCCCTTCCTCCATACCTTCTGTCCATACTACTTTTCTGCTGGCCTCTTCCCGATAGCCATCCGTATCATTATATGTATTCCTTCTTTCATTCACTTCTGTTTCTCCATTCATACTGTCAAATGCATTCATTCTTATTCTTACCTTTCCATTCTCTCTCCCTTCTCTCTCATCCCTTCTTCCACTCTCTCTGTTCATTCCTTGTCTCTTGAACATGGGAGGGGGGTGATATGGAAATCTGTATCTGTCATTCATTTCATCTCTCCTTCCTGCTTTTCACTCCTTGTTCTGGGTACTCGTGTTGGGGATCTCTGTCTGTCCCTCTTGCTATTTTCCCCAATATATATTTTTTCCATCTACCTCTTTTATTCCTCTCGCTCTGGTCATTTCTCTCAATCTATCCCTGTTTCTCTCTTCATCTCACCCGGAATCACCCCTGGCCTGCCACTCGCGCATTTTTTTTCTCCTCTATCACTCGCATTCGCTCTTCTTGCGTTCATGGTGCGTCTTTCTATACCTCCCATTCCGTCTCTTTCACTCTCTCCACTCGTTCTGGCATTTGTTGTCGCCTCCATCTTCTTCCACCGGTGTCCCTCCCTCGTGGGTAGCCGTCGTTGCTGGGGTAGCTAGGGTACCTGGAGTGTGGGTGAGTATCAGGTTCTCTCACTACCAGTCTTCCTCCCACAAAAAATCCTATCTTCCCTTGCTCTCTAATTCCCCGTAATGCCGCCGTCTGTCTTCTTGTCAGGTCCTGTGCGATTCTTATTCCATCACTACGCATGTTGTCCCTGGCGTCCTTGTTCATGATGATCTGTTTTTTAGATCTGTCTCTCGTTGGAATTTTACTATGCCCGGCCTGGGGTATCTCCTTGCTGGGTCTCTGCGACCGATCCTATGAGCCCTTTCTATGGTGTATTCTCCCCATTCCGTGTCAGGTATATAATGGGTTAGGATCCGGATTATTTTCCCTGCGCAATCCTCTCGTCCTTCATCCGGCATTTCGTCGAGGCCCAGAAATCTCGCGTTATTGCGTCTGGAAAACCTTTCTAGTCGATCAATCTCGATTTTCCAGGTATTCAACTTTGTGGTCAGTGGCTTGTTGGGCTCTGCTCATTTCTTGTATTTCTGCCTGATTTCTTTGGGTGGATTTTCTTGTTTCATGCACTATCTCTGTGAGAGCATGCATTCTCCCTGACAGTTCGGCTTGTTTCACCTCAATCCCCTCTACCTTTGCTTCAATCCTTTGCATGCTTGTAGTGTGAGATTTGAGTGTTTCCGCCTGTGATGCCATGGAGTTCGATAACCCACTGAGTGTGCGTAATACTTTATTCATTTGTCCCTCTATGGCTTCGAATTTTTTCGTCATCGTTTCTTCTACTTTTCCAATGACTTTCGTCGTAACTTCTTCTGTTTCTTGGTTAGGACCGGGATTCATCTCCACGTCATTTGCGAGAATTAATTTCGTCCTTAGATAGTCAGAACTGACTTGAGTCCATGAGGAAGTTTCGCTCGTACTTCTCCTCACAGGGTGTTTGGGAAATATGCCCGTCTCATGCCTTGGAAACATCACGATTCTGCTTGTTTGTATTGGCATGTTCATTGACATTGTCCAGTTTATCGATGCGCTGCTCCTTACTAACCTTGTTTGTGGTACTATCCCTGGCTCGAACAAAGTTCCGAACAAAGTCCCGTTTTCGTGTCCACTAGTGCACAAGGTTATCGCCTTTCGAGCAGCTCCGGTGTGTCTTCCAATCTTGCACATTTCTGTTTAGCGCACGGGGTCCAAAAGCCACTTGTGGTGTGTCCACAGCGCTCACTAAACACATTGCGGAAATCCAAAGTCCCGAAGTAACACATCATCACTTCCTTCACCCCTGCCGCCATTTTCTTCTCACTCGACGCACATTTCGTTTTCATGTGAAGTCCGAAAAAATGTCCTATGCGGACTCTCCACGCCTGAATATCAATCATGATGACACTTCTGTGTGCTACAAATCGTTATGTCACTTTTCGTACACTCTCTTCTTACTGACGGGCACTTTTCACTACATAAATTGCTGAAAGTCTGCGCAGCTCTTCGCTCACCCTGTCACCTGGTCGCCATCTTGTCTCGCGCGCCCGAGAGAGAGAGAGAGAAAGAGAGAGAGAGAGAGAGTACATATATACCAGGAGATAACAGTGATAGAGGAATGGAGTATAACAGCTAAAGCTAGATACATATTTGGACACATACACATAGGAAATTTGATTCTGACAAATGCATCCCACTGGGGGAGGAGGGGGGGAGGAGGGGGGGGGGGGGGGGCAGCTGAAGATGGTGAGAGATAAAAAAGGGAAAGTAAAAAGGAATGGATGCCTTTCTAAGCAAACATCATACCACTCCTCTCTCTCCATTCCAAAACCTCTGAATTTCCTTACCTGCCTTGAAACAGTCGTTTTCATAAAGAGGTTTGCGACACTTTATGAACTGACATTATCATTTTTAGCCTGTTTCAAACTAGCAAACATATAGGGATTTGGGCGATCAGCAGTCAGCAAGTATCAATTAAATTAACTAATCAATGACTAGGAAATGACAACGACACCACCACCACCTTCACCCTTATCACCATCACCACTATCAACAACAACAGGACACCTCACCCGCCCCGTGTACATACATATGTTCATACAATTTCGCGTGCCTGGCTCACGCACACACACACACACACACACACACACACACACACACACACACACACACACACGTAGTAGTAGTAGTAGTAGTAGTAGTAGTAGTAGTAGTGGCAGCAGCAGCAGCAGCAGCAATAGTAGTAGTAGTAGTAGTAGTAGTAGTAGTAGCGGTGGTGTTTTGTTAAATGACGTTCCTTAGGTGAACGGTTACAAGAAGATCATTACTCAAAGAAATAGTCGTCCTACAGGGGGTAGTAGTGGTAGTAGTAGTAGTAGTAGTAGTAGTAGTAGTTGTTGTTGTTGTTGTTGTTGTTGTTGTTGTCGTTGTTGTAAAAGTGGTAACAACAGAAACAGCGAAAAAGCAGTATGAGTAGCAATAGTGGTGAATATCTAGACTTTCGATCACGGTTTAAAATTTTGGATCCAGTGAATCCTTGTTTAAATGTCATGTATCAAAGTTTTGTTTGTTTGTTTGTTTGTTTTTACTTTTGCTTTCTTCTTGACAAATATGTACTTTTTATGTGGAACACACTACACATGCATGCATGCATACATACATACATGGATACACACACACACATATGCATACACACATATGTGTCTGTCTATCTATCTATCTATCTATCTATCTATCTATCTATTTATCTATCCGGTCTGTCTGTCTGTATGCCAGTCTGTCTGTCTGTCCATCCGGTCTGTCTGTCTGTCTGTCTGTCTGTCACTCTGAATGTGTTCCTTTCATTCAATGTGATAATGACAGATGCTTTGTTCGTTTTTGTTTTCCCTGTTCGTTGCTATGAACGTGTTTACTGACAGCTAGAATCTATTGCCTGCCCTGAACAAGCCTCCACGAAGAAAGATTTATGACATCAGCTGGGTTAACATAAAATCGAAATATATGACAGGCATGTGTGTGTGTGTGTGTGTGTGTGTGTGTGTGTGTGTGCGTGCGTGCGTGCGTGCGTGCGTGCGTGCGTGCGTGTGCGTGTGTGTGTGTGCGCGCGCGCGTGTGTGTGTTCTCTCTCTCTCTCTCTCTCTCTCTCTCTCTCTCTCTCTCTGTATGCGTGTGCACACGCACGAGAGAGAGAGAGAGAGAGAGAGAGAGAGAGAGAGAGAGAGAGAGAGAGAGAGAGAACGTATTTAAAGAGCATGTTGATGATCACATTTAGCATGTGTGTGTAGGCCTAAACAAAGGTTCGTATCACTTTGTGTAAGACTGGCGAATTCGTATTCTGTTTAGTGGCGTAGAGATCGCAAAATGTCCTAGTTAGTTTATACACATAAAACCATTAATAAGTACCGTGTGGAACGATAAAGATTCGCACTGATAAGAAATCTCAATGGAAACCAGAACCATTTGTGTCACCTGTCCCTAGTCAACTTTCGTCTTCTGAGTTATTTTTTAGAAGAGAAACTCAGCTATATAGATACGCCACGTGGTTCTTTTCACGTCCCAGAGAGAGAGAGAGAGAGAGAGAGAGAGAGAGATAGGAAGGGCTCAGTAAAGCAGTCACTGAATGGCACAGAAGGGCAACAAAAAGGCAGGGCGGGTTATATAGTAATACCCTTCCATGCCCTTCCTCCACAGGAAAAAAAAAAGTACACGAAGGCGTCAATGTATAGGAGATTTTGAGGCAACGCGTGGAGATCGTAAACCAGATTCAAGGAACGTGAAAATGTGTCAACAGTCAGAGTGGTCAGTTTTTCACTGCGTCATAATTCACGAGCTGTCAGCCACACAAGGAGTGACAGCAGCTCAAGACTGGGCAAATGAGTTTCACTTTGATCTGCCAGCAGATGTGATCCCTTGCTGGTGAACTGAATGCTGACATAGTTAGCAAAGTACTGAGGGGGGCAACAGAATATCCGTGGATTTGTCTTGAAGACCAGATTTGCATAGATTGGTTGTTTTTTTTTTTTTACCATTCACATTTTTGAGTGGTGTGTTAAGAGTTTGATGTGTTTATTATTTGTGTTTAGCTTGTTGACAGACGTTCACTGTATGACACTGTTCATTGATTACGGTTAAAGAGAAGAAAACATTTATCTTGTCTTTTGAATGAACTTGATATTGTAACTCTTACATTTCACTTTGGTGACAATACTGCTTTCAGTTCATTTCCCTGGGTTCCCATTCAGTGCAATCAACTTCTTATTTTGGGGTTTATCTAAGGCATTGCTGGGTGTGTGGCGATTGTCTCTGGGTTTCTATTCAGTCTACGTCTCATACTGGGGTTCATTTAGGGCATTGCTGGGCGTGTGATAATTGTTCCTGGATTCCCATTAAATGCTACACACTTGTTTGTATTGGGATTTATTTGAGGCATTGTAGTCGCTGAATGTGGTTCTTCAACAGTTGGCTTGAATGTGACAAGTTGTACCGTCCGTCACGTCTCTCTCTCTCTCTCTCTCTCTCTCTCTCTCTCTCTCTCTCTCTCGGGGACATGCGCGAAAATGACGACGAACTACTAGCATCCATCAACCTCTCCACACAAGAAGTGTCCCCATTACACAAAGATTTAGTTTTCCATAAAAAAGGGAGCGATTATAAGCATAGAAGCATAGGATAGACAATAAGCATTAAGTTTTTGTTGGTTTGTCTACTCTTTAAAAAAATAATATCAATTGAGTTAGTCCTTTAATTTTATTACAGATTATACCAGTCACTTGAAGCCCATTTTTGGTGCCTCAGTTGCCAAAATTTGATATGCTGTTTTAGGACCCGATCCGACCACAAAGTTTGTAGGTTATAGAATGACCCGATTTTGACGAACTGGGTGAATTTTTGTATCCGAGAGTAGTGTTAAAATTATGGAAGGGTGTGAGTGGTCATCAGTGAAAAAGTGATTGCCTGAATGGTCCACTAGTCACGTTTTTCTCACACCCGGAGTGAGAAAACGACGAGTGAGAAAACGTGACGATACACCCGTCACGTTTTTTTTTTCACCAGGTGAGAAAACGTGACGGGTGAGGAAACGTGACGTAACACAAGCCCACCTCAGATGTCCTTTATGAAGCGTTGGGGGTGGTGGTGGTCTTCTTGTTCGTTGCCAGGGAGCAGACAGACAGACAGGGGGGGGGGGGGGGGGGGGGGGGGAACTGCGATTAAGTAATCTTCAAACATGCCGGGGGGGGGGGGGGGGGGGGGGGGGGTGTGTGTGTGTGTGTGTGTGTGTGTGTGTGTGTGAAACACCGCGGCAAGCGTGGAATTAATGTGTACGCATGGCTATTCCTTTTGTTATGTCAGGTTTGATGATTAGTATTCTACGAACTAGTTTCTTTGTTTGGTTGCTCTCTTGTGTGTGTGTGTTGTGAAACACCGCGGCAAGCGTGGAATTAATGTGTACGCATGGCTATTTCCTTTTTTTATGTCAGGTTTGATGATTAGTATTCATCATGTTTTTTCAGCCGGAAATTTAAGTGATAACATTGCACTTTTATTGTGTCAAATCACACATGTCAACATTTCAATAATTATGTGGTGATAAAATCATTAATTGATTCATTCTCAGTGCGTAGCGCTGAACACAATCTATGAGTGCATGCATGGGGAAAAAAAATGAAGGCGCAATACGATAGTGGGTGAACATGTGTATGACGTGGTGGGTAGTGACTTCTGTAACTGGTTGTGCTGATTGCTACGAATGCACCGTGTTGTCTTCTGTATCTGATAATTAGTAAATTTAACGAGACTTACCTGTAAGTTGAGGTTAAATTGGACTTATCTAGAGTCTAGTGATGGGAATGAGCAATTGCCTGAGATGTGATGCGTGCGCATCTAGCCAGTATTTAGACACGAATGACCTCTAAAATAAATTCAACAGACAATACCTGGGAGGGTAAGCGAGAATCATCCAGAGCCAAGATGGGAGGGCACGTAATTACTCATTCCCATCACTAGACTCTAGATAATTCCAATTTAACCTCAACTTACAGGTAAGTCTCGTTAAATTTACTAATTATCAATCGTGTAGCAATTGGGCATTCACAATGACGTGAGACTTAAGAGTTAGAGGTCATGAGTACTTAATCAATCATAAAAGCGATATAAACAAGTCGATGGATTTTTATTTTCCATTTAATTACACAAGAGCTGTAAAGTTTCTGGTAATTCAAAAACAATTCGTAATTTGGCATGCAATCACTTTTCAATCAGTCACAGAGAGTCAAACTGTACCATGAAACATCAGTCAGTCACTGGATCAAAACTGGACCCTGCAGCATTTCTACTTCTTATTTACAAAACTGTCTAGAATGATTGTCCCAAAGATTTCTGAAGCTCAGGTTTGCAGTAGAACTTGGTAAAAGTGGTCTGTGTAGACCACCCAGCCGCTCTCATTATGCCGTCAGTAGGCACATCTCTGCTGAATGCTGCTGAAGTGCCAGCTGCTCTGGTGCTGTGAGCTGAAAAAAAACGGCTGATATCCACCCCGGCTAACCTCAAACCAGTTTTTAATCCACCTGTATATAGTGTCTCTCTTGAGACTTCACTGTGGGGGTTTGACAAATGAAATGAAGAGTTCTTTCCCTTTCCTCAGAGTCTTTGTCACTCTTAAATAATGTCTAAGGTGGGTAACAATACACACTTTTTTTTTATTTACAAATGACTCTAGTTCTAACGGTTGCACGTGTGACCCTGGTTTAGTTTGCCTCAGCACAGCACTAAACACTAAGCACCCTTGTCATCTTTAAATCTGACATCCTCACATTTTAATGTGTGGATTGTTTGACCCCTCTGACCAGACAGCAGGGCTAACAACATAACCAATCTGAGGGTCAACTGCTTAAGAGTCATCTTTCCTACGTCTGGCCAGCCAGCGAAGTATTGTAATACACTATCCACATCCCATGTATCATGATATTTGGGATCGGAGGTCTTTCTTAAAACACCCCTTTCACCAGACGACACACTAATGGGTGACTGCCTACTGCCTCGGTGCCTGGCCTGTGCAAATAAGCTGAAACTGCACTCCGGGCTAATTTTACTGCACTGTGACTAGCCCCAGAATTATGCATTTCTGCCAGAAAATGTATTACATGGACATAGGTTGGCGTTTTTTATTCCCTTGCTATCTACAAATGTTTTCCACCTTCTTATGTAAGATTCATGCGCTTTCTGGGTAGACTGTCTCCAAGAGCTCATAACCAAATCATCAGCGGCCCCCACTGCTTAGACCAGAGCCGGTTAAAGAACACCTGGGATCCTGCAGACTAGCAGGTGAAGCCTCTGCTGCTGATCAGGCGATGGACTGCATCTGGGTGGCTGGGGAGATGCAACAGGTTTTTTTTTTTTTTTCCCTGCAGGTCAGACGCACTGGCTCTGCAGTCAACAGTTGCAACAGTACTGGATACCACGTCTGAGTTGGCCCATCTGGGACCACCAGCACGCCCGAACTCTGATCCCTCTGCACCTTCTGGAGGAATCGGGTGACAACGCTGAAAGGAGGAAAAGCATATAAATCTATGTCTCTCCAAGTTACACAGAAAGCATCAATAGCTTCTGCATCTGGACCTGGCCTGAAAGAGATGAATCTTTTCATTTGCGTATTCAGCCTAGAAGCAAACAAAACTATGTCAGTGCTGCATTCAGCTGTCTAAGAGCAGCTTGCAGAAGATCATTGTTCAGCTTCCATTCAGTGTCCAGATTTATCTTCCTGGATGCTGCATCAGCCACCACATTTTCCACTCCTGGCATGTGGGCTGCACTGACAAAGATATTATGGTCAATGCACCAAGACCAGATCTGAAATGTTAAACCATTACAGGAGTCAGAGTGAGATGGACCCATGTGGTTTAAGCATGCTATGGCTGTGGTATTGTCCAGCATGAGCCTTACATGTTTCCCTTGAAGCTGCATCTGAAAAAGATTTCAAGGCAAAACGTGCAGCTTTTGAGACCACTGTGCATGATTTACAGCTGATGGATATATCAATTCATGACTAAGCTGTGAACATTTAATAAAGAAGAGGGTCTCGTGGCTACGCCTTAGCAGATGCCTGACCTACACATTAGCCTGACGCGCGGGTCAAACCTTGAGTACCCACCTAACACTGGTTCTGCCGTTCGATAACAGCTGCATGCAAACGATTCTATGCTGCAGACTGTGTGGCAAATGGTTGACCTGGCAGAACGACGACTATGAATGACGACTGGTCCCAAAACAGAACGTATCCTGCTGAAACACTGCCACGTTCAGTTTTCTGACATCACATTCATCAAACTGAAAGTTACACAACATAAAGTGGCTTAGCCATTTGAGTCTCGTGGGGATATACTAGAATGTTCAATAATCATGACGTGTCACAGCCTCTCAACGTGCATGGAACATTCTAGAAGAATTAGAAACTTTCAAGTACCACTCAACATGCTCGGAATATTTAGAAAACAATTTTCTGGAAACTTCTTTCACATCTTGATTTATTATGGGAAAAAAAACACTCCGGAAACATTACGTAATTTGTGCATGCGTCATTTGGTAAACAAATGTCACGAGAGGCTTTACATGTACAAATCAAAACCCGGCTATGTAGATCTTAATCAGGCAATGATAACAATAAATGAAATCGATTCGATTGTAATACACACGTGATCATATATCAGCTTCTTGTAAGGTATTCCTCTGTCTCATTTCCTTCTCCCAGTAGACTACTGTTTCATCTACTAATTTCAATCCATCACCTGTGTACTTGTTATTGATGAAGTCTGTGTCCTATGTACTGTGTACTTGCTATTGATAAAGTCTGTGTCCTATGTTACTTTCAATCTATCACCTGTGTACTTGTTATTGATAAAGTATGTGTCCTATGTACCTGTGTACTTCTTATTGATAAAGTCTGTGTCCTCTGTTATTTTCAGTCTATCACCTGTGTTCTTGTTATTGATAAAGTCTGTGTCCTATGTTATTTTCAATCTATCAACTGTGTACTTGTTATTGATAAAGTCTGTGTCCTCTGTTATTTTCAATCTATCAGCTGTGTTCTTGTTATTGATAAAGTCTGTGTCCTCTGTTATTTTCAATCTATCACTTGTGTACTTGTTATTGATAAAGTCTGTGTCCTATGTTATTTCAATCTATCAGCTGTGTACTTGTTATTGATAAAGTCTGTGTCCTATGTTAATTTTGAATCTATACCAGTCTGTGTCCCCACCAGTTGTGTACTTGTTATTGATAAAGTCTGTGTCCTATGTTATTTTCAATCTATCTTATTATTGTGTGTCCTTGTTATTGATAAAGTCTGTGTCCTATGTTATGTTATTTTCAATCTATCAGCTGTGTACTTGTTATTGATAAAGTCTGTGTCCTATGTTATTTTCAATATATCCCCAGTGTACTTGTTATTGATAAAGTCTGTGTCCTCTGTTATTTTCAATCTATCCCTGTGTACTTGTTATTGATAAAGTCTGTGTACTGTTATTTTCAATCTATTGTTAGTCTGTGTCCTCTGTTATTTTTCAGCTGTGTACTTGTTATTAAAAAGTCTGTGTCCTCTGTGTCAATCTATCCCCTGTTAATTTTAATATAGTCTGTGTCCTATGTTATTTTGTTATCCCCAGTGTACTTGTTATTGTAAAGTCTGTGTCCTATGTTATTTTCAATCTATCAGCTGTGTACTTGTGATAAAGTCTGTGTCCTATGTTTATTTGAATATACCCCCAAGTGTTATTGATAAAGTCTGTGTCCTAGGTTATTTTTCAATCTATCAGCTGTGTACTTGTTATTGATAAAGTCTGTGTCCTCTGTTATTTTCAATCTATCAGCTGTGTACTTGTTATTGATAAAGTCTGTGTCCTCTGTTATTTTCAATCTATCCACCTGTGTACTTGTTATTGATAAGTCTGTGTCCTCTGTTATTTTCAATCTATCACCTGTATACTGTTATTGATAAAGTCTGTGTCCTCTGTTATTTTCAATCTATCAGCTGTGTACTTGTGTACTTGATAAAGTCTGTGTCCTGTGTTAATTTGTTAATTTGTAATATATCCCCTGTGTACTTGTTATTGATAAGTCTGTGTGTCCTATGTTATTTTCAATCTTCAATCTATCAGCTGTGTACTTGTTATTGATATATCCCAGTGTAATTGTTGTGATAAAGTCTGTGTCCTATGTTATTTTTTTCAATCTATAAAGTCTGTGTCCTACGTTTATTTTCAATCTATCAGCTGTGTACTTGTTATTGATAAAGTCTGTGTCCTATGTTATTTTCAATCTATCAGCTGTGTACTTGTTATTGATAAAGTCTGTGTCCTCTGTTATTTTCAATCTATCAGCTGTGTACTTGTTATTGATAAAGTCTGTGTCCTCTGTTATTTTCAATCTATCAGCTGTGTACTTGTTATTGATAAAGTCTGTGTCCTCCTCTGTTATTTAAAGTTTCCAATCTATCAGCTGTGTACTTGTTATGTGATAAAGTCTGCCGGATCTTCTCTGCACAGGCGCCTGCAAAAGGAAGGTGAAGGGAGTTAACGCTTGAGCAGAAAGACGAGGGGGAAGAGAGGGAAGAACAAGTGAGATGGGAGATGGGAGAGTGAGAGGTGAACAAAGGGGAGGCTGGGAATTGGAGAGACAGTGCCCAGCAAAAAAAAAAAATGGATGAAGACGGGAGCTTACGTGCTCATACATGTGGAACTGTTAAACGCCCATGTCGATCACACACAAATTCTATCTCCAAAACGTGAATCTTCAGAGCAATGGTCACTGATGGATCCATTTATCGATTTCAACAAATGCGAGAACAGTTAGTGCATAGTTCAATCAGCAAACCAGTATTAGAAATCACACAATCATTAAAAATCATACAATAATTTGAGATCACACGATCAGTGTTTATAAGAAATAAAATACAGTTTTGAATGGGATGACGAAATATCGATCAATGATTTATATTAAGTTCCCACTGCAATAAAGAGAAATGAAGAAGAAGAAGAAGAAGAAGAAGAAGAAGAGAGAGAGAGAGAGAGAGAGAGAGAGAGAGAGAGAGAGAGAGAGAGAGAGAGAGAGAGAGAGAGTGACAGACATACACAGACACAGCGACACAGAAACACAGAGAGAATAGATGTTTACCAGGTGATGACAGCGAGATTGGGTGTGGAGTACTGGTATAAACAGCTAGAGACAGATGCATATGATGACATTACACATAAAACTGATGATGGGTGACCCTGACAAAGCCAGTCTGGTGTGGGGGAAGAACAGCTGACGATGGTGCCGGATGAAGGGGAAGGAAGACGGCTGGACGTCTTTCTGAGGACACATCCTGCTACTCCTCTCTTCATTCCATGTCGTCCCATTTATACAGCCTCTTTTGGAACAGCTGGTTTTCAATTTCAGATTCCTTATCTTTCATGAAAGAGAAGCGTATGCCTGTAATCAGCATATCAGGCATGTAAGGAGCTCTGCAACGTACGCTCATGAGGTATGAATCAAATTAAGAACTAACCAAGGAAATTAAAAAAGAAAAAGACACCACAATAACACCAACAGCAAAACAGCAACGGTGATCACAATACCACCACCACCACCACCACCACCACAACCACTACCACAGCAACAACACAACAACAACAACAACAACAACAAAATAGCATTTACAGCAAGAAAGTAAGGACGATCACAACAACAACAAACAACACAACAGCAACAACAACAGCAATAAAACCTTCACACACACACACACACACACACACACACACACACACACACACACACACACACAACACACACACACACACACACACACACACACACACACACACACACACACACACACACACACACACATGCACACACACACACACACACACACACTCTCTCTCTCTCTCTCTCTCTCTCTCTCTCTCTCTCTCTCTCTCCACACACACACACACACACACACACACACACACACACACACACACACACACACACGTGCGCGCGCGCGCGCGCGCTCGCGTGCGCATGCACTCTGTCTATAATCACATTAAGTGGGAAGACGTTAAACTGAAGAACAGCACACACACACACACACACACGCGCGCGTGCGAGCGCCCGCCCGCATGCGTGCACGCACGCACGCACGCACGCACGCACACAACAACAACAACAACAACAACACGTACACGCGCGCACGCGCGCTCGTTCATACATTCCGAAGGACGCAAACACAGACAGACACACAGACAATAACTTGACTATTCGACTAACATTCCTGATGTCCGTTTACGAATTCTTCTACGAACTATACTTTCAACACAATGCCTGAACACATACCAAATTCTGTTCAACTGCTCACACTACATCCACTCTCTCTCCTCTCTCTCTCTCTCTCTCTCTCTCTCTCTCTCTCCTCTCTCTCTCTCTCTCTCTCTCTCTCTCTCGATTGTTGTATTGAAGGTGATAATGAAAATGATGATGCAAATGGTGTGTTAAAGCGCTGTTCTAAAGACTCATGTGTGAATAAGTTTGGCAAATCTTTGTTAGATCTGTGTTTGCATGATTGACTTGGACATTCTAAACGGTACATGTTGGGACGATTCGAAAGGAGAGTTTACATTTGTGTCACCTAATGGCAGTAGCATAATTGATTATTTCATTGTCACTAAAGAGTTACTAAGTAACTGCAGAATAAAAATGGGCGATTGTTTTTTCTCCTGGCATCTACTGCTAGAGTGAAAATGGAAAGCAGGTAACGTTCACGTAAAAAAGAACTTCCAGGTTTTTTTTTTTCTTTTACAGAAGAATGCATTATTTGGTCTGATGAACACGCCGTGATCTACAAAGAGGAACTAGATTCAGATGAGTTTAAACAATGCTGTAACGAAGCTACAGAGTGTCTGTAACGAAGCTACAGAGTGTCTTAGTGCGGATATAAACACTGGTGTAGAATATTTTGTGAAAGCTGTGCACAGTGCCGCTGCATGGATGGTAAGGATTAAGGGAAATCGGAAGAAAGAAGTGAGCGATTGGTTTGATTATGAGTCCGATAACAAGAAAAAAAGTTGTGAAAAGGTGTCTGAAACGATATCAAAAAACCAAAACCAAAGAATTGAAGAAAGAACATAAAGCAACCTACGTCAGGGAAAGGAAAGACTATAATTCTTTGAAAAAAAAAAAAAAAAAAAAAGACTTTGATGAAAAACGAATTGATAAGTAAAAAAACAACATCTGGTCACGACCCTAAATTGTTCTGGTCCACCATTCGATCGACTAGTGGAAGATCGGTAATTTATAATGAAATCCGCTCGCAACTATGGTATGAACATGTCTATAGTGTATTTAATGGGTTTAATAACACAATTTTGAAGATTTTCATGCAGATATAGATAGCGAAGAACAAAGTATTCAAAATACTGATGAACCATTGTTTAATGATCCCATAACAAGAGATGAGGTTTTGAACACTATATAAAACACATCAAATATGGACAACGTGCTGGACCAGACAAAGTAGTTGGATAAATGTTCAAATGTGCTAACTCTGTTGTATTTGATTTCTTGGTTAATCGTGTTAACTCGGTGTTTGATAAGGGAA
Source organism: Conus betulinus (assembly GCA_016801955.1). Taxonomy (NCBI): domain Eukaryota; kingdom Metazoa; phylum Mollusca; class Gastropoda; order Neogastropoda; family Conidae; genus Conus; species Conus betulinus. The sequence goes on from JADBJO010024902.1 coordinate 14,259, forward strand.
TCTTTTCCAGAATCTTGGTCCAAATCCATAATAAATTCCTCTTCATAACAAAGGTGATAGTAAACAATCCTGATAATTATCGATGCGTTATATTGACAAGCGTTATTAGTAAAATGCATACGCATATACTCAACAAAGGATTAAAAGTATGGGCAGAGAGAGAGGAGATTTCGATCCAAATATAGTACAGTAGACCACATATTCACTCTGTACGCCTTAGTACACACATATTTACTAACAAAATCTATATTGCATGTTGCATTTATTGATTTCCAGAAAGCTTTCGGTTCAGTCAACAGAAATGTTCTGTGGTATATTCTGAGGAAAAATGGTGTAAGCGGAAAGATGTATGCAGCTGTTCACGGAATGTATGAGTCTGTTCTTGCATTTGTCCGAGAGAAAGGAACTTATACCGATTATTTCAGCTGTCCCCTGGGAGTGAAACAAGGGTGTTTGCTTAGCCCACTGTTGTTTACATTCTTCAAAAATGAATTAGCGATAGAGATATCGGGAGGAGGGAAACGTGGCATACAAATGATACCTGGTGCTGCTGACTTATTTCTGATGCTTTTCGCTGATGATATTATTCTCCTCGCAGATACGCCTGTTGGTTTACAGAATCAATTAGGCACTTTGAAAGGGGAATCAGATAGGTTGAAATTAACAGTGAATCTAAACAAAGCTAATGTAATGGTTTTTAGGAATGGCGGGTACTTGTCAAAATATGAACTATGCTTTCATGGTGGAGAAGAAGTTAAACTGACAAGTAGCTATAAATACCTTGGGATGTTCTTCACAACAAAGTTAGGCTTGAGAAAGTTCTGGTTTGAGATGTGCAGAAAAGGAAAGAGAGATGTCATAGATATTTTAAGAACTATGAAGAAATTGAACTCCAATGATGTAAACCTATTTTGAAAATTATTTGATGCACAGATACAGCCTATTTTGATATATACATCAGAAGTTTGGTGCATGTTGGATACTATTGAAATGGGAAAAGGTCATACCTATGCAATAAAGCGAATCATCCACATACCCTTGCACGCATCAAATAAAATGGTTTACGGTGAAAGTGGACCCTCTCTTTATTGCCACTTATGTCAGATGTATTAAATACTGGTTGAAATTAGCAAGCCTACCAAATAACCAGACTCTGCGGTCAGGCGTATGAAATGTTCATACTGCAACATGAAAGTGGAAAATTCAACTGAGTTTCCTGTGTTAAGAAAATATTGACAGAGAATAGTTTTGGCATAGTCTGGTTGTCATCAGGAGTCGGTCATACAGCAGAATTCATTTCAGAATTAATGGACCGTTTCATTTGTTCTTATAACCAAAACTGGCACGCTGGCATGGATGGAAATGATAAATACGACTGGTTTCTCTCATTTAAAAGCATTCTGGAAGCAGAGAAATATCTTAAAATTGTAACGCACAAATGGCATAAATATAGTTTAGCAAGATTTCAAACCAGAACGCGTCCCAGAATATATACATAGGCCTAAAGAAAAAAAAAAACCCTAACCAGTCAGAGACAAATCTAAATCTGCAGAAGAAGAAATTTGAAACCTACAACAGACAGGCAAACTGTCAGAATTTGATCGTCCCGACGGTAAATTACGAAATGCAGTCGAATTACCGTCTGAGGCCATCAAAGCCGACCTGAAAATGCAAGATATTCAAAGAGTGATCGTTAAGTCGGCGAATGTGTGCGTGCCTGCCGCGAACGGATTGCTTGATAGCGGCATGCCAAGTTCAGAGGTCAGTTTTGAAGCTGTTAAGAATTGCACCAATACGGTGACAATCTTGGGTCACGTTTCGCGCGGGATTTTGTTGCACAGATGCAGTGGCATCAGACCACAGTTTAACAAAGTCTTCATGGATTCATGATGAATCGGTCCTGATCACAGATCAGGTGTTTGGGGACAGTTTGTCTGCGACACTCAAAGATGTGCGTGAGACCAACCGCATCAGCTCCAGTGTACGCCATGGGCGCAGATACCGCGGAAACGCCCGCTACGATCGTAGAGAAGTGGGTGGTTCTGACTATTGGGAATCAGGTCGCGCACGAGGCCATTTGTTAGGGCCAAGGACCAAACCAAACAACAGGCAGCATTGATTTCATCAGACACAGGGACATCAGAATCACACCTCCCAATATAGACGAGGTGAGGTTGGTTCCATGTTTAAAACCCAAGAAACATGAGTTTATTGCTGGCAGATTAAAACAGTTTGAAGACGCATTGTCTAAAATCACTTCGGTCCCAGAGATTTTAAGCATGATAGCAGGGGTTAAGGTTAAATATGACTGTCCTTTAGACTAGTTATCCAGGTTATCATGTGCAAAATAAGTGTCACAAATAAAAAAAAAGTGCAAAGTAATTGATGCAGAAGTTCGAAAGTTGATAGCCAAGAAAGTAATTTCCCCTTGTGAGCATTGCCCTGGTGAAGTTATTTCTACAGTTTTTACCAGGGGAAGGAAAGATGGATCTTATCACATGATATTAGATTTAAAAAGACTCATTTAGAAGTCAGTTATCAACATTTCAAAATGGATACTCTGAACACAGCCCTGACTTCAATAACTAAAGTATGCTTTATGGCCTCAATTGATTTGAAGGATGCCTGTTCTAGTGTAGCAATCCATAGATTGCACAGGAAACTACTCATATTTTGATGGAGAGATCAACCCCATGAATTCAGTGCTTTACCCAATGGCCTACCATCAGCTCCTCATTTGTTCACAACGCTACTGACACCTGTCTATTCCTCCCTCAGAATGAAAGCTCTTTTTTTTTTATAATTATCTGTTTATTGGACTCACAAAGAGCAACTGCATGAAGGATGTTACAGACACCACTGACTTGTTTGAAAATTTAGGCTTTATCATTCACCTAAAGAAGTTGGTTATTCAGCCCACAACAAGGATTCAATACCTTGGAGTCGTCGTGGATTCTGTCTGCATGAAAGTCACTCCTGGTGCTGAAAGGGCTGTCAGCATACTGTCTGGTTGTCAAAAGCTTCTTGATGAGCAAAGTCACAGAATCTGTGAGGTTGTTCAGGTTACAGGAAAATGTGTGGGCAATTTGCTGCTGTCATGTATGGACCTCTCTATCACAGACAGCTTGAGAAAGACAATAAAATAGCTTTGAAGAGGAACAGAGGTGATTTGGCCAACTCATACACTTGTCTGAAGAGAGTAAGGAGGAACTGCAATGGTGGGTTGCCAATGTGGCTGATACAGAGAATGATCTTTGCAGTAGTGAACCAGATATAATTGTCACCACCAGTGCTGGTGGCTCAGTGGTTGGGGGTGGGAGTGTGAAGGTACAGCTTCAGGTGGACATTGGCTGCCGCATGAAAAGGTCTTTCACATCAATTATTTAGAATGGAAAGCTATTGTACTTGTTTTGGAGTCATTTCAGGGAAAGCTTGACAACAAACATGTCCGTTAGACAATACAAAGGCCATCAGCTGTATCAATTGCATGGGAACAATCCTTTCAGTTGTTTGTAATGGCACGACATTTACAATTTGGTCATGCTGCATTTTTAAGAATATCTGGATCAGTGCAACGCACATTCCAGGAAGCAGACCAGCACAGCTGACAAGGAGTCCAGACGTCAGAACACTGATGCAGAGCAACAACTTGATTGACAGGCTCTGCAGTTTTCATTCCAACAGCTCAGGGCTTCTCCAGACATTGACGTCTTTGCTTCCAGGTTAAACTTTCAAATGCAGCGATACATTCTATACAGGCCGGACCCAGAAGCTGAAGGAACTGATGTTTTTTCCCATCTCTTGGGTGCATTTACAGTGGTATGCATTTCCACTTTTCAGCATCGGGATGGTGCTGCAGAAGATACGGAAAAAAACCATGCAGAGGGAATACAACCGTTGTTTGCTGTTCTTCAACATTTCTGCTGCCTTCCAGTAGAACTCGGGTGCAGACGCCATCTTCTTGACCTACCCAGCCTCCTCAGAGCAGTTTATGAACTCATTCAGAAATGTCGGCTAGACCTTCTTGTCTGCAAGGCCGTCACGAATATTTTTTTTTTAAACTTCTGTATTATTGAAACAATCTGTTGCTGTAATCATGGATTCAAGGACACCCATCAGTCCTCCAGCACCTACCTACATTCAAAAATGGCAGAAATGTGTAAGCAAAAATAGAATCACTATTTGAACTCATGTGGATGTTGCTTTTTCTTTCGGGGGGGGGTGGGGGAGGGGGGTGGCAGAACTGTATGCCGCAGGTATTAGTACAGCGCAGGACCAATAGGTCAACATCCTGTAGTCTGTAACATTGTCAAAGGTATGTTCAGCAATAGACTGTTGCTCCCAAAGTACTGTGACACATGGGATATAGACACAACCATTCACATGTTAGCACAGTGGCCAGATGTAGAACAGCTCAGTCTTCTGAAACGAACACTCAGAACACTTATGTTACTGTTTTATTCTCTGGTCAGAGAGGACAGACTCTCTATAACCGTACTCTTGATGATGTAAAACTCCACTCTTGATGATGTAAAACTCCATGACTCTAAATGTCTACTTGTGTATAGCTCTCCTTTAAAACAAACGAAACCAGGGCTCACTTAAAAAAGCCTTTAGTCATACCTTCTTTTGAAAACAAGAGATTGTGTGTCTGGTTCACCACCTTCGACAGTGTTTGAAAAAGACTTTGGAACTGGGAGATCACTCTTTATCAATGTGTAATCCTGTGGTCAAGTTCGCTCTGTTACCATTTTTTTTTAATCAGTCGCATAAAGCCTTTTACACTCTCGAAAAGAAACACTATTTCTCGTTGGACGAAAGATGTGCTGCTTGTGGCTAGAATCTCTCTCTCTCTCTCTCTCTCTCTCTCTATATATATATATATATATACATATATATAATAAAATAAGGATAAGTACCGAGCACCATTCTAGCAACTTACAGAGAGCAGTTAGGTGTTGCAATGACTGCAAGAAATATTGAATTATAAACAAAACTTGCTCTTATGTCTCAGATTGTAGAAATAGGGGGGTGATAGCCTTCATATCTGCAGTGGTAGATGACTCTGTCTAACAGACAGTATGTGCTGATTGGGTGAATGGGGAATGATAAATGCTTCTCAAAATGAATCTTCAGCAAGCTAATAAGTTTCCGAAGCAGGAAACCATCTCTAATGGGGAGGAAGCTCACTAACATATAACTCCTGGTCAGATACCGATATTTCGGAACCCGATTGTTTCTCCTCAGTGACCGCGGAAAGTGGTAATTTGACTTCTCTGCCTTTCGGTTTTAAGAAGAATGCTATACCAGAAAAAGGCTGGTGTGCAATACCGTAGTATGTTTGTTGAGTTTTCAAAAAAACAACCAAAGGTGCCACCTAAGAAGCAAAAAGAAAATCATGAAATGGCAAAACAAGCTACATGTTCTTGTGAAAAGTAGAAAATATGAAAAGATTACCTCTTAAGACACAAGTGCTGAGGGCCAGTTCTTGGAATGAATCCGCAAGGGACTAAATTACAATAAACTAATAAATTCCAAGGATAAGTACCGAGTACCGTTCCAGCAACTTATAGAGCAGCTTGTTGTTGCAATGACTGCAAGAAATATTGAATTATAAACAAAGCTTGCTCTTATGTCTTAGATTGTAGAAATAGGGGGGTGATAAGCCTTCATATCTGCAGTGGTAGATAATTCTGCCTAACTGACAGTATGTGCTTGAGTGGGTGAATGGGGAATAGTAAATGCTTCTAAAAAAAAAAAAAAAAAAAAAAAAAATAAATAATATATATATATATATATATATATATATATATATATATATATATATATATATATATCAAAGTACTCAGCTCACAGCACTTGGGCTGCTAGTACTTCCGCAGCATTAAGCAGAGGTGTGTCAAAAGACAGCATCCTTCAAGCAGGAGGATGGTCAAACAGGAACACTTTTTCAAGATTCTACCAATGGATCATTAAACAGAATGAAGATGAAAATGGTGGTTCTACGAAGACTAGAAGTTGTTCCCAGTCTGTACAGGATACATTTGTAGGCAAAGGGAAGTAACTCACATTATGAACTGATTGCCTTTCAGAGCCTGACGTGTTAAGGAATAACGTGTGATCCCTGACGCTAAAATCTCCACATGTGTATGTCTGAACAATCTGGAGACGAGGAATAATTTGAAAATTAAATGAGACTTACCTGGAAGTTGAAGTTCAATGGGAATTATTTTCAGGATGCTGTTGGCTAGAGGTATACATGTGCCCACCCATTAGAAACTCGAGGTACTTCGATGGAACCCTCCCATCCAAGTGTGTTCTCGGGGAGCACACATAACTGAAGTCTGGGGCGCACGCGGTTTCGTCCTCCATATCTATATATGTACTGATCAACTGACTCGAAATAATCTCCCTTAAACTTCAAGTTTCAGGTAAGCCTATTTTAATTTTCAAATTATATCGTAAGTCGCTCCCACCTACGCCTCTCGTTCTAGGAAAATAATGTTTAGATAAATAAATAATAAATAAATAAATAAAGTGGTACAGTTTAAAAAGGAGACGAGAGAGGGGGAACTTTTGTGAAAGACGTCATAGCAATAATGACGAGTTGCAAGCCTCCTTTTATTCATCGCATTTAGATCTTTGTATTTTCGGTCAGAGTAGTGCTCTTATTTATTTATTTAAAACATTTGGAAAGTGAATGTATGCCTAATTGTTCAATATTGTTTTGGGATCGATGGATAATGCGAGTGGAATATTCAAGATTATGTTCGAATGTTCACCAGGTTTCTATAAGTTGCTAGTGCATTACAGAAAGTTCGAGAATGTTGTGGAAGCTGACCGAATTACATTCGCATACGCTCATTACAATTTCATTGGTCAAGCTTACTGATATGCAGAATATTCTGGAAAATAATAGTCGAGTGCGTTTGAGTCTAGTCGATAGAAAACTGCCACTGGTAAAATGTTGCCTGCTGCATGTACGATTGAGTTCCCGTGCGACTTCTGAACCTGATGGTCAGTGGATGTTTTTGTTGTTGTTGTTGTTGTTGTTGTTGTTGTTGTTGTTCCTATATTCTTCAACGTTGGTAAATAAGGGGATCCTCTTCGTTTTTAAATACCGCCCGGTGTATTTTGTCATCTGCGAGCCGAACACCTACCACGGAATCTACAACGAACTCTCACAAGCTAAGCTACTGCGCTTACCTTGAACCGAGGAAGTCAGCGTATTTAGCGTGTTACGGAAAGAACGAAAGAAAGAAAGAAAGAAGAAAGAAAGAAAAGATCAGGAGATGAATGCACATGCAGTGTGTGTTTGAGAAAATGCTTAAAGAAAATAAAAGGATTCAAGAGACACGTCCAAATGTTTCAGCAGTCAGAGTTGTCGGCTTCCCTGTTTTCTAATTCACAAGTTGTCAGTAACATCAGGTGTAACAGCAGCAGTAGACCGGACAAGTGAGCTTTACTTTGGTCTGTTTGGAGATGTGGTCCCTTGCCGGTTACCTGAAGGCTAATATGGTTAACAAAATTACCAAAGGGGGAAAACCAGTACGAGCTAACAATTCATCTGTCTTGAAGACGAGTGTGCCTAGGTCGCTATTATAGTCTACTGTTGATTTTGTTTGTTTGTTTGTTTGTTGTGTTTTGAGCGGCGTTCTTAGTTTGACGTGTTTGACTTTTATGTAGTTTGTTGAAATATTGTCACCGTGCAAGACACTGTCTTCAAAAGAAGGCGAATAAACCATGTGTCTTGGATGTTGAATGAGATTTAACATTGTCACACTTATGTCCCATTTGGTGACAAGAAGTTCTGAGTTCATGGTTAACAGTTATATCATTTGGTTTCACAATAAGTACTTTTTGTTCGAGAGAAGAAAAACAAATCTGTGGTGTTCCTATTTCATCCAGTTTCTATTAAGTGTTGGGTTTATTTATGTCATTGTGGTTGTTCGCATCGTGGGTTTATTTATGTGATTGTGGTTCACATCGTGGTTTTATTTATGTCATTGTGGCTGTTCACATCGTGGTTTATTTATGTCATTGCGGTTGTTCACATCGTAGTTTATTTATGTCATTGCGGTTGTTCACATCGTGGTTTATTTATGTCATTGCGGTTGTTCACATCGTGGTTTATTTATGTCATTGCGGTTGTTCACATCGTGTGTTAATTTATGTCATTGCGGTTGTTCATATCGTGTTTTCAATAGTCGGCTTCTTCAGTGGGGCAAGTCCATCTTGGCTGTCCTTTGTTCGGGGGGGTGAGGTGTGTGTGTGTGTGTGTGTGTGGGGGGGGGGGGGGGGGGGGGTAGGGCAGCTGATGTTCTTTGCTAACGAGAACGAAGAGGGGAGAGAGAAGGGTGACACTTTTTTTTCCCCCACATTTTTCATGTCACCTCTCGCATCCCTCCACTCAACAGTTCCTTCGTTTTCTCACACATTCATCCTTCAACATAAATTTGGCAAAGTACCTACTTAAAACAAATTAATAACAAATTCATGTATGTACAGATATAAGGGTTGTTATAAGAAAGAGTTCAAATCAAAGTATCCTATGACATTTTATCTTGATGGTCTATGTAATTGAAGGAATGAATTGGAGAATGAGTTGACTCAACTGACACCATGTATATGTTGGAATTGTATAATCATGCTAGGAAAGTGTTTGCAAAGAGGTTTTTTTTTTCAATTTTTTGTTGTTGTTGTTTTTTGTAAACAAACATGCACACACAAAGAAGACATATGTATCATAAAATAAACAAAAACACAGAAATCAGACACAATAAGAGAACAGACATGCCCCCCCCCAAAAAAAAAATGTATATATATAAATAAATAAATAAATAAAAAAAAAAAAAAAAAAAAGAAAAGAAAAATCGCAGACACACACACGAACATACATGAATTGAATTATATGTAGGGTATATATGCGTAAAACTTACACACACACACACGCACACACACACACACACACACACACACACACACACACACACACACACACACACACACACACAAATGAGTAGCCTCAGAAACAATTAAAAAAAAAAACAATGGGTGGCAGGCGCGAGAGGCTGAAAGAGAGGGAAAAAAATGTTAAGATGGGTAATTACAACAAAAGTTGGGACCATGTGTACATATAATGAGTTGTTTAAAAAAAAGTCACAATAAAGCTAGGAAATGATAGAGGAATAGGAAAGCCAGGTTTTTGTCAAATTCATCTGAATTATAGTTCAGAAAGGCTAAGTATTTTTCCACTTTAAATCTGTAGCTTAAGATTGTTAGGAAAACAGGAAGGTCTGGATGGTTATTTTGTAGTTTACATTTGTAAACATAAAACGTTGCAAACAGCAGAATAAAGTTAAGAACTTTGTCAGTTTCCACATTATGTTTCACTCCAAACAGAACTAACTCTTTCTCTAAAAAAAACAGATTAGCGCAGTGCTGACGTTTATCCATTAGCAGGTTTTGAAGATTTCTCCAAAACCGCTGCACAATATTACAGTCGAAAAGCATGTGTATAATCGTTTGTTGTTTATGATCACAAAAATTACATAAATGGTGAATCAACAATTTTGCATTGAAATAGGTATTTCTGGGTTGGCAGCAATCTATGTAGAAGTCGACACTGGAACCATCTAAGCTGGACGTCAGTAGAAACTTTATAACTTTGAAGGGATATTTGTTTCCAATTCAGATTTACAAAAAGATTATTCCATTTATTAATAGCAGCGGAAGAGGCATTATTTTCGTTTAAGGTTTTTGTGTACATATCTGTTGCCTCTTTTAATGCAAAACCAGGCTTTTTTGGTCTAAGAGTTTATACTGGTTAGTTATGATAATATTACGTTGTTGGCAATAGTTGCGAATGGCATTTATCATGCCTTCATACAAGAGAAAGTTTGTTCTTATACCTTGATAATTAATTAAAAATTAATGGAAGGTCATCCAATGCCCATTTCCTGTACAAAAATAACTGTTTTATCTCTTAAAATTGTAATATTGTAATGAATACACTCTGACATGAAGTCATGTACTGTGGTCGGACAGCACTTTGAACACAGTTTCTTGTAGTGTTTCATCACATCATTCCAGAATGGGTTATTGACCTCTTGCATAATACATTAGCAAATTCAGCACCATAGTTTTTCATACTGTCCAGCTTAGGCAACATATTAATGGTAAATTCCCGCCAACCCGACTCATACGTTAATCTTCTCAGCCAACTTATCTTCATAGAAGAAATGAAATTCTTTT
>JADBJO010024903.1:0-5000 GCA_016801955.1 Conus betulinus
AGATCATGTGATGAGGCTATAAACACACTGATAATAATAATACTTTAACGTATCATCTGGCTTATACCACCACAGGTTTCGTCTGTCCTGGCTGTCTGTCTGTCTGTCTGTCTGTCTCTCCTCTCTCTCCTCTCCTCATCTCTCTCTCTCTCGTCCTCCCTCGCTCCTCATCCAGTGTATCATAAGTCACAATCATTCAAACAATGCCCCTCCCTCCCCACCAAGACACACTGGTGACTTGTAGTCCCACATATCGCTGGGTCCTACCGCTATATCTGTGTACTATAATTCCTCGCGCGCGCGCGCGCGGCGCGCGCGCGCGTGTGTATGTGTTGGGTGTTGTGTGTGTGTGTGTGTGTGTGTGTGGTGTGTGTTGTGTGTGATCGTTAATTGGTGCTGTCGTGCGTCGTGCTGCGTGCGTGCGTGCTGCGTGTGTGTGTGTGTGTGTGTGTGTGGTGTGTGTGTGTGTGTGTGTGTTGTTTGGTGGTGTGTGTTTATGTGTGTGTGTGTGGGTGAGTGTAATCTGTGTGTGTGTTGTGTGGTGGTTGTGTGTGTTGTGGGTGTGTGTGGGTGTGTGTTCGCGCGCGCTCGCGCGCGCATCATGTCGAGGTGTTGTGTGTGTGTGTGATGATTGTGTGTGTGTGTTGTTTGTGAGTGTGGTTGTGTGTGGTGTTTGGTGTTTGTGTTTGTAGTCAGAAATGTTGTGTGTGCGCGCGTGGTGTACGTCTATACGTTTGTGTGTGGTGGGGGTGTGTGGTGTGTGTGTGTGTGTGTGTGTGTGTGTGTGTGTTGTGTGTGTGTACGCAATCGCACGTGAAGATAAAAATGCGCACGCGTGCGGCAAGCATGTATGTGTGTATAGATAGTTTCTTAGGGTGTGTGTTTTGTGTGTGTGTTGTGTGTATGTGTGTGTGTGTGTGTTGGTGTGTGTGTGTGTGTGTGGTGTGCGTGCCGTGTGCGCGCGCGGGCGCCATGGCATGTTTACCCCCGATACACTGACGCATCCAAGTATAACCCGTATCGCTCACAGTCATCACAGCCAAGGAGTGTGTGGGTGTGTGTGTGTGTGTGGTGGGGGGGGTGTGGGGGGGGTCGGGTGAGGGGGTAAAGCAGTGAGTGGAGAAGTCTTCGGATCGAGGCAGGGTGGGGATGGAGAAAGGTTTTGGGGGGAGGGAAATGAGGGAGGGCGAGAAGATTGGGTGGAGGGGTGGTGATGGGAGGTGAGGGGGGTGGGGGGGGGGGGGGGGACGAGGGGGGGGGGAGGGGGGATAGGAGGGGGGAGTGAGAAATTTTGTCGAGGTAACCAACTCTCCCTCCCGTCAAACGACATTGACAAAACGCTTGGTTTGTTCTCCAGCCATTACAGTCTAGAGCTGTAAAAACACAGCCACCACAAGCAACCAAAAGCCATCAACGAGGACTGTTAAACAACCATCCAGCATGCAGCGGGGCGGCAGCACAGCAGCAGCATAGCAGTTGACAGCAGAGGTAAGCTAGCATCAGTGATCCCATGTATCTTTAGTTTTCCTCTGTAAAATGGCTCCCCCCCCCCCCCCCCCCCCCCCCCCCCCCCCATCACCCCCCTCGCCCCCGCCTTACCCCCCACCATCATCATTATCAATTAGACCTCATCGACGCCTAGGCTCAATGTGTTATCTGTCTTGTCCGTCCGTTCAGAGGCACTGCACGCGCGCACACACATACATATTACCACATTGCAAACACACACACACACACACGCGCGCGCGCGCACACGACACACACACATACGCACACACACACACACACACACACACACCACACACACACAACACCACACACACAACACCACAAAACACACAACCCACAATAGATACATACATACATGCAGACACACACAAGTACACATATAAGATACGCTCACAACACACACTACACACTGCACACACACACACACACACACACACACCACACACATGCACACCACACACACACACACACACACACAAACACACACCAACACACACCACACACACACACCACCACACACACACACACTACATAACGTGTACGTAGAGAGAGAATCGATATAGATATCATATATGTGGTGTGTGTGCGCGCCCGCGCGCGCGCGCGCGTGCGTGCGTGGCGTGCGTGCGTGAGTGTGTGGGTGTGTGTGTGTGTGTGTGTGTGTGTGTGGTGTGGGTGTGAGAGACGAGAGAAGAAGGAGGAGAGAAGAGAGAGTAGAGGAGAGAGAGAGAGAGGAGAAATGACGGAATGACTGATGGCTGTCGGAGACGGACCTGAGGGTGGCTTTCTGCTTGTGCTCCTGTGTTGTAAACAAAACAAAGAGGGAAGGACATACTGGCCCAAACCTCAGGTCTTTGAAATGGTCATTTTTTTTTGGACCCCTGACGGGCGAGGTAAATACGCGAGCTTATTCCAAAAGGGTTATGTGGTGGTGTGGCGGTGAGGAGAGGGGGCGTGGGGCGTGGGGGGTGAAGGCGAAAGGACGGGAAGGGAAGGACAAGGGAGGAGGAAAGAGGAGGAGGGGACTAGAATGTATGGAGATGCGGGGGGGAGTGGGGAGGGGGAGAAGAGTTGTGGGACGTTGATTGAATGGAAGGCGGGGTGGGGGGGGGGGGGGGGGGGGGGGGGGTGGGGGGGGGGGGGGGGAGGGGGGTGGGGGGGGGGGGGGGGGTGGGGGGGGGTGGGGGGGGTGGGGGGGGGGGGGGGGGGGGGGGGGGGTGGGGGGGGGGGAGGGGGGTGGGGGGGGGGGGGGGGGGGGGAGTTGATTACCGTTTCCTCACAGATTCAAACCCACGCACTCACACACACACGCAACCACACCCACAAACACACACAAGGGCCAGCCGACACAACACACGACAACACACACACACCCACACACACCACACTCACGCACAAACACCACACAACACACACACACACGACAACACATACACACACACACACCCAACTCTCGCGCACCCACCCATCACACACACACACACACCACACAACACACAACACACACCCACATCACACACTACACCACCCTATCTATCTATTCTATCTATTTATCTATCTATCTTCTATCTACTCTAATATCTCTATCTAACCTATCTATCTATCTCTCTATCTATCCACATTCTATCTATCTATCTATCTACCTGTCTTCTGTCTTTCTATTATCTGCGTATCTCCTGCCAGAAACACACGAGCTCGGGACACAATGTATGCGCGCTACAACGGACAAATCCACCGATAGACCCACACACACACACACCCACACACACCCGCTCACTTCACACACGCAACACGCGCGGAACCACGCACTAACTTCACGCACTCGACAACACACACAAACCACCGCACACACATACACACAACGCACACAAACACACACCCATAACGCACAACACACACACTTGCACAACTCACACATCACACACACACACACACACACCACAACACACAAAACACACACCCACTCACAATAACACACATACACACACGCTTGACCAACGCGAACCAACGCGCACAGACACCCCGCTTGCTCACACACGCACGAACGCACGCACGCACAACGCACACACATACACACACTCCAACAAACACACAACGCACGCACCACTCACACACACCGTTCACTACCACCACACACGACACACACACACACACCAACACACACTACACTACCCACACACACACACAAGACACTCACACTCACCACACAACCCACACAACACACACACAACGCACACACCCAACACATACACACACACACCCACACACCACACACACACACACACACACCACACACACATATAAACCACACACACACACACACACAGACACAACACACCCACAACACACGCACACGCACACAACTCTCTATTGGCGCGCGCAATAGGAGCCCCTAGATAGCAGAGAGAGGAAGAAGATATCTGAGAAGAGATATAGAGAGAGAGAAGAGTAGAGAGCTTATGCCTGACGTGGTGTGTGTGTATTTTGTTGTCGGTGTACTGCCATTCGTGCTACTCTCACTCGTCTCTTGCTCTCCTCCTCTCTCTCTCTCTCTCTCTCGTCTCTCGTCTCTCGCTCTCCCCTCTTCTCTTCCTCTCTTCTCCCCTCCTCTGGTCCCCCCCTCGCTCTCCTCTCTAGCTCTCCCCTCTCTCTCTCCATCTCAACCCTCAGTCTCCCTAACTTCTCTCTCTTTTCTTCTCCTCTCTCTCCCTCCTCTCTCTCTCTCTCTCCACTCTTTCTCCTCTCGTCTCCCATCTCTCCCTCTCTCTCTCTCTACCTCTGCGCTTGCGATACAGATTGGTTCGTGTTTGTGTGGTGTGTGTGTGTGTGTGTGTGTGTGGTGGTGTGTGGTGGGTTGTGTGTGTGTGTGTGTGTGCGCGCGCGTGCCGTGCGTGCGTGCGTGGCTCAGCGGCGCGCCGCGCCCTGCGTGTCGTGTGCGTGTTTGTTTGCGCGCGGCAGCGCGCGCGCCGCTGTGTGTGTGTTGTGATGTGTGTGTGTGTGTGCGTGGGTTGTGTGGTATTTAGTATCGGTGAGAATGTTCTCTATTACGGCAAACCTGGACATGCCATGAATGAAGTGTTCTAGGACACGTGTTAATGTGTCGACAAATGAGCACTTATCCCAGTAATTACCAACACCCCCGATGCCGTCAACACCCCACACCCCACCCTCCACCACCCCCAATCCCTATCCACCCCACCCCTCCCTCCCCCCCGGTCCTTTCCCGTGCCACACTCTTCTTCATACCTATACACGCGCGCACGCCCGCACGCACGCACGCACGCACGCACACTACGCACGCACGCACACACGCACACACACCACAACCACACACTCACACACACACACCATACACACACTTCTCACACATAACACACACGCGCAAACACACACACACACACACACACACCACACACACACACACACACACAACACACACACACACCACACACACACATACACACACACACACCTTTCCCTCTCCCGTCAAT
>JADBJO010024903.1:17500-24511 GCA_016801955.1 Conus betulinus
TTCCCATTTTCTTCATCTCTTCAACACACACCCCTCTCCCCGCCTTAAGTTCAAATCTTTACCAAGTCATTACTGTGATGACAGAGGGGTTGTTGGCCTGCGCTTGTTTTTCCCCCACTATTAGATTATTCGTCTTTGTAGTCGTCTGACTTCATTCAAGTTTAAAAGGCTGTGCCAGTCTTAAAGAAAAGTTACTCTTTGTTAGGTTTTCTTGTGGGAGCAAGACTTACCCTACTTCTTTATTGTTACGGTTCCCTGCCTCATTTTGGTTTTAACTTCTTCAGACAAGATTAAGGAAAAAAAAAAAAACATTCAGGACAATGAAAACGAAGAACGAGCAATCACGTATCTTCTCAAATTCATTCTTCGTTTTAAAACGAGCTTTCGTAGTTCTTGCTCATACATACTGAACGGTGCAGGACAAACAAAAACACGGGAAGCGTTCGGGAGATGGAAGAGGCAGCGAGACAGGAGAGGGGCGGAAGCGGAAGTAGAAATGACAACAACAGCGCCACCTTGTAGGCTTCCGCTTCAGGTGGGCTATTTCCGCTGTGTCTGCCCATGCGCACATGGGCGTGGGGTGGGGACATCCGTTGCAAGAGAGAGAGGTAAGAAGGGTACTGGAGGGGGAGGGGGAGGGTGGGGAGATAGGGGGACAGTGTGTTATGAAAGACATAATGCTTCCAGACTGATTTGTCTGTCTGGCTTGTTTTCTCCACTTCCGGCGTTCGAGACCTGACCTGTCTGGGATTACGGTTCTTCAGAAAAGAGAGGAAGGGGGGGGGGGGGGGGTATTCAGGGGAGGGGGGAGGGGAGGGAGGGAATGAAGGGGCGAGGGGCGAGGGGGCGGGGGGGGGGGGGGGGGGGCCACGAGGGTGAATTATGAGTGGAAATCCTAGTGTGGGGAGGAGAGGGATGAGGGTGGTGGTGGTAAATGGATGGAGTGTGTGGGAGATATGGAAGAGTGCAATAAAGAGGGGTGGGGCGGGGTGGGGGGGGGCTTTCACATACGCGCACGCGCACGCACGCACGTACGCACGCACGCACGCAAACACACACACCACACACACACACACACACACACACACACACACACACACACACACACACACACACACACACACACAAAGTGTATACAAAACCCCGTTTTGTATACTTTTGCGCGCGCACGCGTATGTGTGTGTGTGTGTGTGTGTGTGTGTGTTTGTGTGTGTGTGTGTGCGTGTGTGCGTGTGCGTGCGCGCACGCGTCTGTGAAAGCCCCCAACCCTCACCCCTCACACGCCACGCACAGACCACACACACAAACACACACGCACGCACACACACACACACGCACGCGCTCACGCGCACACACCCACAACACACACACACACACACACACACACACACACACACACACACACACACACACACAAGCACACGCACTCTCTCTCTCTCTCACCTCTCTCTTCTCTCATCTCTCTCTCTCTCTCCTCTCTCTCTCTCTGACTGAACATCTGTTTAACCGCCCACGCACCTTGACATATTCTTATCTCTTCAATTTGATGCCATTGTACATGACTGATACACATCTGCCAGTCTACTTGCCTGTCAGCCACCCCCCCCCCTCCTCTCTCTCTCTCTCTCTCGCTCTCTCTTTCCGTGTGTGTGTGTGTGGTGTTGTGTGTGTGTGTGTGTGTGTGTGTGTGTGTGTGTGTGTGTGTGTGTGTGTGTGTGTGTGTGTGTGTTGTGTGTGTGAGAGAGTGAGAGAGAGGAGAGAGAGAGAGAGAGAGAGAGAGAGAGAGAGAGAGTATGTGTGTGTTTTGTATGCTCGCGCGCGTGTTTGTGTATGTGATAAAGAAAGAGAGAGAGAGAGTGTGTGTGTGTGTGTGTGTGTGTGTGCGCGCGCGCGCGCGCGCCTGCCTGTGTGTGAGTATGTGCGTGTGTCTCTCTCTGTCTACATCTGTCTGCCTCTGTGTCTTTGTGTATAGGCACATGCCTCTGTCTGTCTCAACCGCCGGGGGGGAGTAACTTCTGGAGCGGAGTGACTATGTAACATAACACCGGCGATCACAGCGCGGCCTCGTCAAATGGATTTACTGGTTTATTTTTAGCTCTGACGGTGATAAGCTCCGGGAAAGGCCTGGCGTCCTCAACTCACACTGTGTGGTGTGTTTTTTTTTTTTTGTGTTTGTTTTGTACATCTGCCTTTGGTATGCCAGTAGATTAGTTATCATGTTTATGAAGCCAAATTGCGGGTGAGGTGTAAACAGTGGTTTGTGTTGTTGTTGTTGTTGGTTGTGTTGATGTTTTTTTTTTGCGAGAACATGACTTGGTTTTTCCCAGGCGGTAGACAGCTTTGGAAAAACTGTGTGGTCGGTGTGGGGATGGTAGTGTGGGGAGGGGGGAGAGACGGGGAAAGGCGGGGCGGGGAGGAGGGGATGGGGGTGGGGGTGGGTGGCTATTAACGTGATGAAACCCAAACACAAAATACTTCTCTATCTCTGTATCTCTGCCTCTCCTCCCTTCCCTTCCTCTCCTCTCTCTCCTCTTCTCTCTCTCTCTCTCTTTCCCCCTCTCTCTCTCTCTCTCCACCCCTCTCTCTCTCACCTTCATTTTTCTGTCGTGTCCTCTCTCTCTCTCTCTCTCCTCCTCTCTCTCTCTCTCTCTCCTCTCATCATCTCTCTCTCTCTCTTCTCTCTCTCTCTCTCTCTCTCTCTCTCTCTCTCTCTCTCTCTCTCTCTTTTCTTCTCTTCTTCGTCTTCTTCTACGTCTGCTTCTCCTCCTCCCTCCCTCCTCCTCCTCCTCCCTCCTCTCCTCCTCCTTCTCCTCCTTCCTTCTTCTTTCTTCTTCTTCTTCTTTCTTCTTCTTCTTCTTCCCTCCTACCTCCCTCCCTCCCCCGTTCGCTCCCGAGATTCTCTCTGTCTGTCTGGTTTTTCTCTGTCTGTCTCATATTCTTTGTCTCTGTCTCATTGTATGTCTGTCTGTTTATCAGTCAGTCAGTCTATCAGTCAGTCTCTCTCTGTCTATCAGCCTGTCTCTTCTGCCCCCCCCCCCCCCTCTCTCTCTCCTCTCTGTCTCGTCTGTCTCTCTCCCTCCTCTCTGTCTGGTCTTCTCTCTCTGTCTTCTCTCTCTCCCTCTCTCTCCTCTCTCTCTCCCTCTCTCTCTCTCTCTTCTCTCTCAGTTTTGCACTTGATTTATTTCTTTACTTCAAGACTTTAAAACAACAAAGTGTCTTTTGTGCCAGCACCTTCAACCCTCTGCAGAAGTCTTATTATGACTGATATGTACGGCTTCGCATAACATTATCATGACATCAACGACCCCCACCCCCACCCCCCCCCCCCCAACCCCCATCCCCCCTCTGCACGCAGTGACCGCTCTCCTTGCTGACCCTTTGCCTGACTCCTGAGAGAGAGAGAGAGAGAGAGAGAGAGAGAGAGAGAGAGAGAGAGAGAGAGAGAGAGTGGATGGAACTGGCACGGCGCGTGCTGTATACGCACGCCACACAACCTAGCCCCAACCACCCACCACCTAACCACCCAAACCACCCACCCACCCAACAACCACCTGTCTGCGCAGTTTTCGTTTAGCAGCAGTCCACAGGAGAGGATGTTTTGTTTGGTGCCTTTGGGTCTACTGGGATGGAGGGGGGTTTGACCGCTCCTTATCCAAGAATGTGTTACTTCTTCCTTCACTTCCACTTTTCTGGCCGCCCTAGCCTTGAGGTGTGGGTGGGTGGTGGGTGGTGGTGGTGTAAGGATGAAGATGTTCTGTTTTCATCATCAAACACCCCCCCTCCCTTCGCCCAGGGGGGCAATGGCCCTGTTCAGGAATAAAACAAAATTCGGATCCAGCTCTCTTCTCCATCTGTCTCGCTGCCTCTGTCTCTGTCTGTCTGTCTGTCTGTCGCTGTCTGTCTGTCCGTCGGTCTCTCTCTTCTCCCTCTCT
Organism: Conus betulinus; assembly: GCA_016801955.1. Taxonomy (NCBI): domain Eukaryota; kingdom Metazoa; phylum Mollusca; class Gastropoda; order Neogastropoda; family Conidae; genus Conus; species Conus betulinus. The sequence continues at coordinate 21,433 of JADBJO010024903.1, forward strand.
CTCTCTCTAATCTCTCCTCTGTCTCATTCGTCGTCTCTTTCCTCTCTCTCCTTATCTCTATGACTTCTCTCTATCTCTTGTCTCTCTCTATCTGACCCTTCTCTCTCCCTCTCTTAACCTCGGTCCTGTCACCTCTCTCTCTCAACACCCTCTCTCTCCCTCTCTCTCCTCTCTCCCACCTCCCCACTCTCTCCCACTCGCTCGTCTCTCCTCTGTCCTCATACTACTACGTATCGCTGTCCATCTCTCTTATCTCCGTCTGTCTTTCTCTCTGCTCTGTCTGAACTGCATGTCCGTCTCCTTCTCTTCCTTCTCTCTGTCTGTCTCTTTTTCTATCTCTCCGTCTCTCTCTGTCTATGTGTCTGTCTTGTGTCTGTCACTTTGTCTCTGTCTTCCTGTTCCTGTCTGCATGTCCGTCTTCTCTCTGTCTGGCTCTCTCTTCTCCTTCTCTATCTCTCTCTCTCTGCCTCTGTGTCTGTCTGTCCTCTCTCTTTATCTGTCTCTGCCTGTCTGTCTGTCTCTTTCTTTTCCTCTCCTCTCTTAAAAGCGTGTCTACCACCCCCTTCTGTCTCTGTGTGGGGGTGTGTGTGTGCTGTGCTGTGGGTGTCCCTGAGTGCTCGCACGCGCTCATCTCTGTCCTCTCGCCCTCTATCCTTTCCCCGCTGCTCTATATCTCCTCCTATATATCCCTATAATATCTCTCTCCCCCCGTGTGTTTTCCTCCCACCCCCCCCCCCCCTCTCTGTCTGTCTGTCTGTCTAACTCTGCGTCTCTCGCTCTCTCGTGCTCGGCCCCCCCCCCCCCCCCCTCCCCCCCGATGGTGTGTTTATGACAATCCCACCTGCGGACGACCGCTGTCAGACGGAAAGAATGTTGTTTGCGTGTAGTTGATTCCTGTTGAGAATGTGTGTGACTTCTTCCCTAGTCCCGTTTTTTCAAACGACTATCACCACCACCACCCCCCCACCCCTCCCCACCCACACCCCACATCCAACACCCCCACCCCACCCCCATCATCTCCATAAACCATCATCTTCTTTTATTTCTTCTTATTTTGTTTTTTTTTCCTCGCCCCCTACTCCCCCCCCCCAAACCCCACATACACCATCCCCATCTCCCTTTCTCCCCCTCCCCCTCCTCCCTTTCCATCCACGTTGTTCCTAAGTTTAACTCTTCCTCCACCACCACCACCACCACCCCCACTCTACCCCAGCCTTTTCCACCTCCTCCTGCACCCTCCCCATCCCTCTACCCTCACGTGCAAGGATGTTTTCAGAACCTCCTCCTCTGCTGTGTGTGTGTGTGTGTGTGTGTGTGTGTGTGTGTGTGTGTTTGATGTGATCGCCCCAAGCGGGACTCTGAAAATGGCGGGCCATGCATGGTTCGCACGTGCAGCCACTGAGGAGATGATGATGCAATTGATGCCAGGATGCTAGGATGCCTGAATAGAAGCGGGAACGTGTGTGTTGTGTGTGTGTGTGTGTGTGTTGGGGGGGGGGGGGGGGGGGGGTCCAGACTAGGACGGGCAGGGAGGGAGGGAGGGACAGATGGAGGGAGGGAGGGAGAGACACACACACAGTGTGAAGGGGTGGGTGGGGGGGAGGGAGAGAGAGTGTGTATGAGGGAGAAAGAAGTGAGGAGAATGTGACGAGAGGTGGATGAGTGGTAGGTGGGGTCCTCTAGGGGAAGGACTTTGGAATAATTTCTCGATGAGAATTATCTTAAACTTTCGCCTCCACCCTCTCTCTTACTAGTGGTGGAAGGAGCAACTTTTCCGGTGCTAGTCATCGAAAGAAATGTATATTTGTTCCGGGTCTTGTTAAAATACTAAAGAGTGGCTCTGAGATAATTTTCCTTAGGCCTGTACTCTTAGAAGTACTTGTAGCTCTGAGAGACAGAATTGAAGAGAGAAGTTCAAACATTCAACATTCGATTGAACAACAGAGAGAACTGACACAAGTTAAGTGCTATTTCACACATCAACTTTACTTGCTTACACATAGGTAAGTATTGGCGCGCCACTTCAATAGGCTAGATTTTAGTTCTCATTGAACCACAACAATGAGGTGCCCTTCCTCACTCATACTTTACTCGTGCTTGCTTACACTCGATGCAGCCGCCGCTTAAGTTGGAATACAGTGGGGCCTATCTAAGTTACACTGAATTCATAGTTTGATTTATACATCCACCTCGCTTGCGTACACACCCAGTGCAGTAGCCCAAAGTGGTACTCATAGACAGGTTCTCACTGTCTCATCATAAAGTGAGGGTAAGGGTCTGATGGGTTTGAGTGAGTCCAGGGGAGTTAATTTTCTTACTTATATCGGACAGGAGGGTAGTGATCTCTCCTGTGGCTGGTGACTGCGCAAAACCTTTGTAGATTGGTTGTCTGGTGTCGCCCTGGTTTAAAGAGTAGCCATGGTGTCTGGCGTTCCCCCCGGTTTTTTTGGCGTAGAGCCCCAGAGTCTGGTTCAGCCATGATGTGTAGCGCGACCAGGATCCCGCTTCCACAATAAAGGGAACTTGGGTCTGTAGGTGAGAATCTGATGATGGGCTGGTGTTTGTTGTGTGTTGCACATATTTACCCTTGGTTACTTTCAGAACAGGTGTGAGAGACTAAGCCAGCAAAAGTTTTTTCTCTATGGTAGAGAGTTCTCTACTGCAACTATCATCTCCACTTTTGTTTTAAAGGCTGTGCTAAGCTTACAAAAGGGTGGGAGACAGTAATACAATGTTACACAGTTTCAGTCAGACAGCTCTTCCATGTTTCTTATGAATTAAATCACATTAACTTGGGCTACACTTAGTCCAAGTACACAGGTGGTGTAGACTTAAAGTCCTACACTACAAATCATTCCAACAATCACCAGTATTTATAAATCAGCTTAGCAGTTTTTAACCTTGCACAGGCATACTGTTTTCCTGATCAAAAATTAATCATTGAATTATTATCTTTAACAGACAGAATTGCATACTGCCAAAAGTAAGGGTGGAACACAAAGAGTAGTGGTCAGATTGTTAACAAAGAATCATAACCACAAGGGAGAGAGAGCTTTTGCCATATGATGGCAAGCAAACT
>JADBJO010024904.1:0-2500 GCA_016801955.1 Conus betulinus
AACGGGGTCGAAAGCTGGAAGGATATAGCGAGAGGACCAAAAGAAGTAACACAAGAGCAACTGAAAAGAAGGTCTACAAACACCATAGTGATGAAGGAAGGAGACAGTGCTTTCCACAATGACAGCCACCAAGGTATCCATCTGACGGACTATGCACTTTAAAATTGCCTACATTCCCCTGAGGCGATGAAGAGATAGAGAGGAGCGAGAGATAGAGATAAGGAGAGGGGAAGAGACAGACAACAGACGCCAGACACAGACAGGACAGAGACAGAGAGACAGAGACAAGAGAGACAGATAGAGACGAGAAGCAGATGAGCGAAGACTCGAGAGAAGAGAGAGAGAGAGAGAGAGACAGACGAGTGGATAAGACGGTTGTTGGGGTGGCAGTAATCTTGTTAGCTGCTATTTCAATAAGCCTTCTCGACTATATGGCTGATTGCATCATAAGACATAATGTGTATTCCGCCCTCCGCTCGAAAATGTACCTACTGTTCGAGGCCGTTAATCTTTCAAACCTCCCAGCTGAGATGATGGCACAGCTCGTGTGTATGTCTCTATCAAGGGAGCGATGTGTCTTCCTAATGGTTCCACGAAGCAGACAGAATCAGAACCCTGAGAAGGGAAGGCGACAATCAGTGAGAACCACTAATGACATCAGATCTGTCTGGCGACCCCACCATCCCAAGCGAACAGCAAAAATCAAGTACCTTGTCACCTCTCATCTCTCCAATTTGGCTACGGGTAGTTTTCATTCTCATTCACCCCTCTAAACCCCACTCGTCCTTTTTCCTTTCCAGTCATCTCTCCTACAGCCTCCTTGGCGACAAACAGTAATTGGTAGGACTGTCTGCGATCTCCGCGTGTAACCCATCCTGCTTACCACGTCCCTTCGCGTCATGTCCCTATCTCTGGGAACCCAGCTGCAGTTAGAGAGCATTTTACAGCAGACAACTTTGAACGGCATTGACGTCTTGCTCGCTGACTTTGAGTACTTGCAAAGGTGACGGAAACGTCAAGGAGAATTTGCAGACTAGGAAACGTCAGAAATGTAATTGATCTTCTGATGACCTGCAACAGGAAATGCCTACCCTCTCCCCTCCCAAGGCAAATGGATGGAATAATTGATGATAAAGATGATATGAGGAAGACGGTAAGTACTTATGCGTGTTTTCGCTGATTGCAGGACAGAACTGGGATTATTATGCACATCAAATATTCCGTCTGGGGAACCTATTTGTAATATCGCTAAATGAAAGGTTTGGGAATAGGGAGCCGTTATCTATACGAAGAAAAGAAATATCATCTACGCGCAAAAGCAGGCAAGCCAAAAGGGCATACAGAATGGAGACTTATATCACTGTTACTGTTGTTTACAAAACCGGTTTATCCTGTATGTTTAGTAGATTCCAGACTGTGTTACTATCTCTCATAAATGAAGATCAAAGTGGTTTCATGTTAAACAGATATAATGTAGTAAAAAAATATTCAACTAGTTCGTGACATTGTTCACTACCTAAACTCGAAAAAAAGATATACCTCTTGCGTTGTGTTGTAAACATTTCGAGAAGGCGTTTCCATTCTATTGATTTCATAGTGGTATTGAAAGTCGCGTGTGGTTTGAGACTTTTATTGAAAATCGAATTCTATCTCTTGCATTAACATGAAATTAACAGTTATTTTAAATGGTAGTGCCTCTCGCTGATTTTCTACAGAGAGACGTGGCCATCAAGATGATCGTTTTTGTTTGTTTGTTTGTTTGTTTGGTTGGTTGGTTGTTGTTTTTTTCAGAGAGAACTGCTTTTGTTCTATACTGTGATACTGAGGACAGAATTCATGAAAACTGTCTGATCAAGAACTGAGCACAAAATCGCACAGTCTGCAGATGATAGCCAGATGATGGCAGAGGATCATGTTCGAAAGATGTTCGTTTATTTTGAATAAACTGTGAAAACTGTAGCATTACCCTTGAAAGACGGGATTATTGATGAGTATTGAAAAAAGCCTCAATCAGTTTGGCTAGGCTGTAGCAAAACAATATAAGACATGTGCCTTGTTCAAAACAGAGAAGGGATTCCTCTGAATTAAAATACTAGGGGTGTGGTTGACAGCCGATTCGTATACTTACGAAGACAAACTATCCGCAATGAGATTTCCGTTTAAGACACGGAGTAAGGGATTAATAACTCCAAGAGGGGTGACATTGTATGGAAATAATTCATTTCATTACGGATAAGTCAGTCGTGCTCGCTGTTGTTAAATCCAACTACCAACAGAAAACATGTTTTTAAATTTGTTTGGAATAAAATCAGGACTCAACAAACCTGAAAACAAGCGTAAAGGGTAGACAGTCTGTGGAGCAGGATTACAAGGCATTACCAAACTAACCTCAGCTCCTGACTACATTGGTTCCATAAAGTCAAGGCCTCAGACCATGAATAGAAGGCAACAGCATTGGTAATGGTATCCACAGACACACGCGTGATCTTGCGTTCCAGTG
>JADBJO010024904.1:7500-10000 GCA_016801955.1 Conus betulinus
GACGTCTCCGCTGTTTGCCTATCCCTCAAACACCCCAAATCCTCCCACAACCCACCCACTACAAAGACCCATCCTACCTTCTACCTTTACTCAGCTCCCCCCCCCCCCCCCCTCCTTCCCCACCGCCCCTCCCCGCCCCTTTTGGTCTATTTTTTTGGTTCCATCTGAAAGAAACTTTTCGTAACTACTGTATCGCAGCCGACTCCGTTGACTGATGGCGTTTTCCACTTTCTGGACCCCTGCCGATGTCCCACCTTTTGTTCTCCACGTCACCCCGTGTCAGCACTGTGCCCGTCTTCTTTGGGCACAATCTTTCCTGCCCCTCCGTCAACGGAAGCAAAGTGCCAGACAGCCACTGCGCACGCGCTGGAAAATGAATGGGTTTGTGGCTTGTCGACTAACTCCGTGTGCGTAGGCAAGAATCATGGCAAAGACATGGAGGGGAGCAGCAGGAGGGAAGGGGAAGGGGGGGGGGGGGGGGGGGGCTTGGGGCAAAGGTGAGGTGACTGCAGATGTGTAGGAAGGGAATAAGACGTGATGCTGTTTTACCTTCTCTCACTGGTCTGTCAGCTTTTTCTCTCTGTCCTTCTGTTTTGTCCCTCCCCCCCCCCACCCCCCCCCCCCCCCTCTCTCTCCCAATCACTTCCTCCAACACACACACTCACACACATCCACGCTCACAAGTCCCCTCCTCCCACTCATCCACCCCCCCCCCCCCCCCCCCCCCCCCCCCAGTCCGCACTTGAGATTTAGATTACAAGATTTGATTCATCTGTAACCCCTGACGGGGTAGGGATGAGTTCATAGAAATACATACAGTAACTCGATTTAGAGGGTCACCCGCACCATATGCTTAAATCAGTTTCTTGAACGCGTAAAGACGTCTTTAACAACATTGCAACACCAAATGACAACAAAGACCCTGGATACAGATAGTCATGAAATGACACTTTTTTTTGCAGATGCCAGAATGTTTGGAAAACTCCATAATGAAAGGAAACTCATCTCCCATGGAATTCATGTCACATTTTTTTGCAAAATACGTACCTCTTGTGGAACAGAAAAACATCTAACCATGTCTAAAACTTAAGGTAATGTTCATTACATTTACACATGAAAATAAGATCATGATTGAATAAGATGACTAACCAATACATACTTCCACGCCTACTAAAAAAAAAAATTAAAAAAAAAACCTATTAACTTGCTCTAACTTTTCTCTCCATAACTTAAAGACATAGTCCTTCAAAGGTAGACCAAGATTTCGACATATAATCCTTTTTAACATTCGAAATTCTATTCCATAGTAACCTCTTTTTTAACAACCAAAAAACAACAAAAGACTAGTTGTGTGGGGTAAACTCCAATGTCGCCATACATAAGATTTTTCGTGACGCTCCTTTTCAGTAAGATACACATTTGAAAAAATAATTGCAGTTTTGTCCAATACATTGATATTTTTTTTCACCCCCCCCCCCCTCCCCTATCCCCCAAGCATATAACAGAAGGAGGAAACCAATGACTGGTGCAGATCAAGGATAACATCCTCTTCCAGAAGAAGGTACACGGCACTATTTAATAAATAGTCAACATAGACTGTGGCGCATCTCTTTTACATTATCTGAAAACAGACTGAATCGGGTTTTTTTTTTTGTCATGAGGAAACTCAAGCACATTTTCAGTAAAGGTTTGTTTCCCAACTGCAGTTCCTCCAGAATGTTTAAACGATTAATAATAAGGACTGTAAATATAGACAAAACAGCCCAAGTTCCATGAGAACGCCCTTTATGAATTGACGGCTTGTGTGTCAGTTGTTGGTTCACTGAAGGGAAGAATTTTGAAACTGTTGAATGTAGTTAATGAATTCTTGATATGTTAGTCAGTTCCAAGGTCCACACACTGACAAATGCAAATTTCGATTCACAGACACATTGATTAGAACTGTCTGATAGGTTGGAAGTAATCTGTCGACAGCTCCATCGAGATCCTAATGTGATGCATATTGCGGCAAACCCAAGCTGAAAAGTTCAGTTCGAGTATTCCCAGATGGGAATTCACAGACACATCTGAGACCTATCCCTCCTCTTCACTCATTCGCCCTCACTCTCACATAAAACGTATGTGCATTCATCTACCCTGTCACACACACACACACACACACACACACACACACACACACACACACACACACACACACGCACACACACACACACATGCACACACACATGCACACACACACACACACACACACACCACACACACACACACACACACACACACACACACACACACACACACACACACACACACGCACGCACGCACGCACGCACGCACGCTCTCTCTCTCTCTCTCTCTCTCTCTCTCTCTCTCTCTCTCTCTCTCTCTTCTCTTTCTTTCTTTCTCTCTCCATCACCTGAAAAGTTAATGCTGCATAATTTCATTCTCATGTTTGCTCAACGCCTATTTCCACCTAATATGGCCTCGTTGATCAACTGGGATG
>JADBJO010024904.1:12500-15000 GCA_016801955.1 Conus betulinus
ACTTCTCTCTCTCTCTCTCGCTTTCTTTTCTCTCTCTCTTCTCTCTCTCTCCTCTCTCTCCTCTCTCTCTCTCCTCTGAGCGCGTGCGTGCGTGCGTGCGTGTGTGTGTATATTGTGTGTGTGTGTGTGTGTGTGTGTGTGTGTGTGTGTGTGTGTGTGTGTGTGTGTGTGTGCGTGTGTGCGTGTGTACGTACGTGGATGCATGCATGCATGTATGTGTGTGCATGCGTTTCGTGCGTGCGTGTAAGCACGTGTTGTGCGTGCTTGCGTGTTTTGCGTGCCCGTGCGCCCACACGTGTGCGTTTGTGTGCGAGCGCGAGCGAACGTGCGTATGCATGCCTGCGCACGCGCACGCGCGCGCCTCTGTGTGTGTTTGTGTGTGTGTATGTATGTGTGTGCGTGCGTTTGTGCGTGCGTGCGCGCGTGCGTGCGTGCGTGCGTGCGTGCGTGCGTGCATGCGTGCGTGCGTGCGTGCGTGCGTGTGTGTGTGGTGTGTGTGTTGTGTGTGTGTGTGTGTCTGAGTGTTGAAAATGTTCGTGGTGGTTTCAGTGCGTTGGCTTTGTTTTCCCATGTGATCACTATTCTCCTTTTAAACAAAACAAAAAACAAACAACAAACAAATAAAAGAAAGTTATAGAAGAAAATTAGGGACCGGCAATTCTTTGAATCCATTTGTTTTCCTCTCCTGATGTCGAGCCGGTGTAGGTAATTCACAGATTGTTTTCACAGTCTTTTAGAGTGGACACGACACATTGTTGAGAGAAAAATCAGGGCCATCCTAACCTTCAGAGACCCATCAGCTGGCTGACCTCATTGGACCTCTCTCCCAACACAATAGAAGTGTGAACCCTGACTTTCATTTAAAAGATAGGAGAGAGCTAATGATCTCGTTGTGTCAGTCCGTCGACGCTCGTAAAGGTGTTGTTACACTGGCTCTTTTCTTGAGAATCACTGTCTTACATTTGATGTTGTGTTGTTGTTGTTTTACTTCGAGCAACATCTTCGAAAGTCAAGACGCGCATACGTGCAATCAGTAAAAAAAAAAAAATAGAGCTGTTTGGGCTAGAGCAGTATGTCGTTATCGCATTCATCGGGTCTTTTTCAGCTCGTTTGTACACAACTGCAATAACCGTAAAAGAACCAGATAAAATACTATTTAAAAAAAAGGCACGCATAGTCTCTCTCTTCCCTTATTCTTACCACTCTTCAACGTATCAATATCTGCACGTACCTAGGAGAGGCACAATTTGTGGTGAGAACAACTAGTCAAAGCATTTTGTTTCAAAAGAAAGAAGATTAATCATTTACGAAAGAGAGAGAGAGAGAGAGAGAGAGAGAGAGAGAGAGAGAGAGAGAGAGAGAGAGAGAGAGAGAGAAGGTGGAGAAGGAGGAGGAGGAGGAGGAGGAGGGGAGGATGAGGGGAGTGAAGTGAAGCAACTGAAGACTTTGCAGCGCAAACACACACACACACACACACACACACACACACACACACACACACACACACACGCACGCACGCTCGCACGCACGCACACGCACGCACGCGCGCGCGCGCGCCGCACACACACACACACACACCACACACACACACACACACACACACACACACACACACACCCACACACACGCGCGCGCACACACGCATTTTTTGTCCAGGCCTCAACGAAGTGATTAAACAAAAAGCAACAGTAATGTTGTACTTCACGGCAAGAGAAAATCCACCTCTTCGAATCAGACAACGGCCCTCATAAACACGTCATTGCATTGTTTTTGACTTTGTGTCTATTTCTGGCGAATGTCAGCAACTTAAATCTGACTCGAATGTGACTTGCCCCGTCTCGTGTATGGTTTACCATGGCTACGATAGCGACATGTTTAAAGATTGGTTAGTCATCTATTTTGTCTACGTCCGAGGACTAAGGGTCACCTACTTGAACTTCAACAGGTCTGTAAACATAAAAACAACCACATCGTTATAAAAAGAAAAAAACCTTGCAGGTGAATCTTACAAACGATATACATGAAGATAAACTTGTTAGCAACAAACTTCAGGGGCATCTAATATAAAAAAGATGAAGAAAAAAAAAAAAAAAAGCTTCAAAAGCCTCACAGATTTTTGCAATCGAATTCATTCTGGCACGCTTTAAGGAATGTTAATGAGTTTTGAATCTGTACGTACAGAATACTGTGAGTCTATGTCCGGAACATTAAGATCAGTGCAAAGCACGGGTATGAGCAAGCGTGCAAACTACCTGCATATTTAGCAGCAGTGTTTTATATTCAGGTAACTCGCTGTTTTATTAGCCTGTATGATTCGTCGTCAAATAACTTCGTTTTTCTTCAGAATATCGCAGTAGGTCAACAGGCTCATGTAATATTCTCTGCCCAGGGCAGAAACAGCACACTGACATTTGTTGTTCATTTCCGTGTAGAATGTTGTTCTGGGATGTATGGAACCTTGATTTGGAAGTGCTGCTGGATTCTTCTTCCGATTTATCTG
>JADBJO010024904.1:20000-24510 GCA_016801955.1 Conus betulinus
CCCCCCCCTTCTTTCTCCATCTCCTCTCCTATGATTCTCTTCCCTCTTCTTTCTTTGTTGTTTGTTGAAGTCTAAGGAGATCGTCGTGCATTCACACACACACACACACACACACACACACACACACACACACACACACCACACACACACACACACGCACACACACACACACACGCACGCACACGCACGCACGCACGCACATAACACACACACATACTGGAACTCCTAGGCATAATTTGAAGGCTCTGCTATCTACACTTTGTAGTTTTTGTAACAAATATTTAGGTGCGCTAAAGAAAGCCTCTTGGGCGTATGATAATTTAGAACGAATTAATGTCAAAGCCAAGAGCTTTAATGTTTTCCATCTTGGCACCAGCTTTGCTTGCTCAAAATTTTGAGAAAATTTAAAGTTTCTCTTGCCTTATTTAAAAAGGTAATCAGTATGGATATTCCATGTGAGTTTCGATGTGAAGTGGACACCTACGAATTTAATTAAGTGTACGTACGCAAGTGTTATCCCATCCAGCTTACAAGATGGTAAATCAGACGGATTATCCCCCATTGGTGAATAAAACCATATGAGTTTGTTCATGGGAAAGCTTTAGACCATTTATAAACAAGTATTTCATAAGGTTATCAAGCTCTGCCTGATAAAGTTTTCTGTGGTAATTTCTTGCTCTTTTGGGGTGTTTTTTTTTTCTCATACTAGTATTTATCCACATACACAGATCATCGCCATATTGTACAAATGTAGCATTTTTAGTTACATGTTTCGGAAGATCATACAGCAAAATATTAAATAGCATTGGAGCTATTACAGAACCATGAGGAATACCCATATCCATAGTTTAAAACTGGAATATGTGTTTTGTACTCTGACCTGTAAACTTTTTTGTGTTAGAAATTCTTTAATATAACTGTAAAAATTACCTGAAATCCCAATCGACTTTAATTTGTATAACAATCTAGCATGCGATACACTATCAAAGGCTTTTCTAATATCAAAGAACGTAGCCAGAACACTCTTCCGTCTGGCAAACTGATATTTGATTTGAGTTGTTAACTTTACGATATGATCAGTGGTAGATCTTTCCTTTATAAAGCCTGCTTTATTAGTTGGTATTGTATGATTTTTGTTACAAAAATAGGTAAGTTAATTAAATACAATTTTTCCCATAAGTTTTGCAAACAGGAGAAGTCAGAGCGACAGGTCGATAACTGTCGATGTTTGTGACAGGTTTCCTTGCTTTATAATTGGGATTACTATTGACTGTTTTCAAATAACTGGCATAAGACCATCTATCCAAATCTTTTGAAATATTTTTTAATAAAAAAAGAAAAAAGTTTTTTGGCATGTGTTGTGTAACCTTTGATTTGAAATACCGTCCAACACTACTGACGATGTTTTATTGCATTTAAAAGAGACGGCATCCTTTAATTCTGTGTGGTTATGGGTGCACTTATGAAATAGACCTTATTTGGAACTGGTTCATCATAAAGTTCTGTTTTTCTTGCTTTTCCTCCCGATGTTGTCTGCATTCGTGCGGAAGGCTTTCCAGGCGCATAGTCTTAGAAAACATATTAACAAAAGCTTCGGCTTCGCGCGCGCGCGCGTGTGTGTGTGCATCTTAATTTTTTGTTTGTTTGTTTAAAGTTTGTTGACTATTTTTTTTGTGCCACAGTGCACAAAGTTTAGATTACGCTCACGTGCGCGCGCGTGGGGGTGTGCGTGCGCATTCGCTGCTCGCGCTGGGGTTGGGGCGGCTGCGGACGCTTTGGTCCGCTCTTGTGGGTTGAGACATGTCGCCTCGCGGGGCGGGGTGCCCGCGGGGATTTCTGCGGGTGCTTTGGGTATTGGTTCGCGGTGCGGGGTGTCCGCGTGGGGCGGGGTGTCCGCGGGATTTCTGCGGGCGCTTTGGATATTGGTTCGCGGTGCGGGGTGTCCGCGTGGGGGCGGGGTGTCGCGTGCGGACGCTTTGTTTCTGCGGACGCTTTGTGCCGTCGCAGCCACCCTTTGTCCCCCCTTTTCTCTCCCCCCTCCCCCCCCCCCCCCCCCCCCCCATTAATGGGGTGGTGTGGTGGGCCTTTATTACAGTCTGGGGAGAATCTGTTATCTACCCTCCCATCCTTGTCGCTGCTGCTGTCCTTTCCCGCCTCAATCTCTCTCTCGCTCGCTCTCTCTCTCTCTCCCTCTCTCTCTTATTTATTTATTCATTATCATCATTATTGTTGTGGCTCCTTAGGATTGCTACTACTGCTACCTCTGCTACTACTACTATCATGTTTATCATCTGCAACTGTTTGCTTTGCTGGCGCACTCTTTAAATTGATTGATGAACACTTTGTGCACGGACTTGTTCTCAAGCAGGTTTAGTTTTTCGTCTGGCGGTTTTTTGCGCCAGTTTATGGATGTACAGAGTGGAGGTGGGTGGGGGTCGATGGTAGGGAGAATGGTGGTTTGGTGACGTAGATGTGTTACAGACGAAGGATGGTGACGGGGGGGGGGGGGGGTGGGGGGGTGGGGGGCGATATGGAATTGATGATTTTTGGTGATGTGATGATGTTCATTCGAAGGAAGGGGATGGGCTTCCAATGTGATGTGTTGCTTTTGTATGCTGTATAGTTATGTACACGTTGTTTGTGGTGTGTTTTTTTTTTTTCTTGTTGATTTATTTTTTTTTTTTTTTTTTGTCCTTTTTGGCACATAAGATAGAACATTATATACATTTGAATGTGAATTATCAGGACTTGTAACTCATGTTAACGAACGGCGTTCAAGTGAAGACTTCAGGTGCTGTGCACACTTTTAACATTGTTACCATTGCTTTATTTATGATTTTTCCCCATGTTTTGTTTTCTCATGTTATATGTATAACAACCGTGTCAGTATATACATTAGCAATATTGATAGGTTGCAAAGAATGTTTATACATCTTGCAAAGAATGTTGTCCGGTGCTAAGATAACAGGTCTGTCTTCAAAGCCACCGCTCTCTGTAAGTAATACTTGTCGATTATTGTCAAATGTCAATTCTAGTCATGGGTAGCATTTCTATCGCGTCTCTAAATTGCCAAGGATTAGGTAATAATCAGAAAAGACGCGACGTATTCCAGTATCTCAAAAAAAAAATCACACTCAATTTATTGTCTACAAGACACACACTTTTGATAAGAAATCTGAAACACATTGTTGCATCGGAATGGGGCTATAAATGTTTTTTTTCTTCTAATACTTCTAGTTCTAGAGGCGTATCCGTTATGTTCAATAACACGTTTGAATTTAAGATAAAAAAAGATACACAGAGACCGAGATGGTAACTTTATAATTATTCTGTTTAAATATATATGGAACATGATCTGCTTCTTTGTTAACCTATATACGGACCTAATAGAGACAACCCAGACTTCTATTTAAACCTGAAAAATATTATAGAAAGTTTTAAAACCCGTAACATCATAGCAGTTGGAGACTGGAACCTTGTATTAGATCCTTCCATTGATTATGATAATTATAAACATAACAATAATCCCAAAGCTCAGGATGCAGTTCTGAACATGATGGAACGAACTGCAGTTATCAGATACATGGAGAGAATATAACCCTGATAGCAGGAGATACACTTGGCGAAAGATAAGCCCTCTTAAAACAAAGTAGATTAGACTTTTTCTTAATTTCTGAATACCTGATTTTTTATGTGGAAGATCCTGATATTCAATATGGATATCGATCGGATCACTCCATGGTTAGTTTAAAATTAGAATTGATAAACAAACCATTCATAAAACATATTGGAAATTTAATAATTCTCTGCTCCGAGATCGTAAGTTTTTAGATGAAATTAACGAGGTAATTGATAACGTTACAGAAGAATATGCTGCAGCTCATTTTGACAAAGCACACCTAAAAGATCTGTCTAAAGTTGATATACAGCTAACAGTGCCTGTCAACGTTTTCTTGGATTTTTTGTTAATGAAAATCCGAGCAAAAACGACGATTGCATATGCAACAATGAAAAAGAAACAAAGAGAAGAAAAGGAGTGCAGTTTAGAGCGTCAAATAGCGGAAATAGAAGAAAAAGAAGATAAAACCGAGGACGACATGCAGAAATTAAATTGCTTAAGCAGAGAAATAGCCACGTCAAGAGATGAAAAAATGCAGGGAATTTTAATAAGATCAAAAGCAAGATGGGTGGCCGAGGGTGAAAAAGGTAACTAAATATTTTTGTAATTTGGAAAAGAGACACTTCGTTAGTAAACATATGTCCAAATTAGTAACAGATGACAGAATAGTACACAAATCTGATGAAATCCTGATGGAAGTGAAAGCATTTTATGAAAATCTGTACACAGAGAGAAAAGTGGAAGAATGTGAGATCATGGACTTGATTGAAGAAATACCAAAATTAACAGAGGGAGAACAAAAATCGCTTGAGGGAGAAATAACACTTGAGGAGGCAGGATGTGCTCTTAAAAACATGCAGAATGGGATTACATGCATCCCCAAGGAAACAA
>JADBJO010024905.1:0-10000 GCA_016801955.1 Conus betulinus
AGATATTTGTAAGCATTAACCACAGCAAATCTCTCACCTCCATAAGTCCATCTTTTAGCACGCCCCATATATCCCCCTTTACGAAACATGACAATATTTGTCTTACTCATATTAACTTTCAATTCTGGTTTATTTGCTGCAGAGTACAAATTATTTAGTTGTCTATGGAGACCGACCACTGATACTGCTAGTAAAATAATATCATCAGCAAAAAGCAGCATAAATAATTCTAGAATGTCAAACGTTACACCATGTCGACCATTTTCAATTATTTCCAAGGCTAACGCATTAATAAATAGAGAAAATAATACTGGGCTGCATACGTCACCTTGTTTGACCCCACTTGTACACATGACATACTCAGATAATTCTGCACCCGATCTTAGTTTTGCTTTTACCTCACAGTACATACTTTTTACGCAACGATACAATTTACCTTTTATTCCATTTATTTCTTAACAAAACAGGCCATAATAATCTTCGAGAAACTGAATCAAAAGCCTTTTCAAAATGAACAAAAGCAACATATAACTTTTGATTATTCACAAATTGTTTCTGAACAGCAGCAAGTAGGGTAAATATATGATCAATTGTGGAAAACCCTCTTTAAATCCCGCCTGATGTTCTCCAGTTATATTGTTTTGACTTACCCCTTCATGCAACCTACTATTAATAACAGAGCTATAAATTTTGCCACAAATATTACTTAATGAAATACAATACCTCTATAATTATTTACCTTGTTAACATCGCCCTTTTTAAATAAGGGTAAAATAATAGATCTTTCCCAGCTGAGGATAAGTGCCATTATCGAAAAGAAAGTTAAATAGTTTTACCAAGAAATTCACAGCAGATTCACCAGAATGTTTTAAAACATTCGCCAATTAAACCATCAGGACCAGCAGATTTTCCATTTTTCAATTTTCTAATGGCTAGCAATACTTCTTCTGTAGATATTGCTCTATCATAAGGAAATTCTTCATCTTCATTATCATTGACAACGATCTCTGTTGAACTACTTCCGTCGTTTTTTTCTAACAAGTTTTTTAAAATGTTCAAACCATTCGGATATCGAAATATCGTTGAATAGTTGACATCTTTTCTTTGAAATTTTGTGTATAGTTTCCCAGAAGACCTGTTGGCTCTTCACAGAATCGATCAATTCATTTAACAATGACATATTATATTCTTTCTTTTTTTTTTCTTTCATTTAAATTTTTATGTTCGCGTCTTGAAACACAGAATGCGACTCGATCATCTTTGTCTAAAGTTTCACAAAAATTCTCCATAGGCTACGCATTTCACATGTTGATACTTTGCATCCTCATCATACCAGTTATCATCAGGGGTTCTCTTATTTAATACTATCTTCTTTTTCAAATTTTCAGCTTGTTCTTTCATGATCACATTGAATCTACATATGGCTTTATTTACATCCACATCAATAAGATCTGCTACTGCCATTTTCTTTCACATCCTAAGAGTCCATGGACTGTGTAAATTTCAGGGCATAATCCTTATTCCAGCAATATTTAACAATAAACTGATCATGTTTACCATTCAAACCAGCACTAGTGCATTTTTCAGCATTTTGTATATCAATACACAGTACAAGGGGCATATGATCAGATTCAAATCTTTCTATAACTTTAAGTGTTACTGTTCACATAGTAACTCAAACCCGTTTACTGACATCAGAAAATAATCGTTCACACTGCATCCTACATCAGAAATATATGTGTGAAACGGCCTACAAGGTTGCCATTACACGTTCCGTTTAAAAATGTACAGTCCGAGAGAGAGAGAGAGAGAGAGAGAGAGAGAGAGAGAGAGAGAGAGAGAGAGAGAGAGAGAGAGTTTTGGTTTTATTTGTTTTTGTCAGTGAGTGAATATATGTGCGTGCTCGCATACCCATTGAAAGGGGGAATGGGAAGCGTGGTTTGTGTGAGTGTGTGTGTGTGTGTGTGTGTGTGTGTGTGTGTGTGTGTGTGTGTGTCTGTGAGTGTGTGTGTGTGTGTGTGTGTGTGTGTGTGTGTGTGTGTGTGTGTGTGTTTAGGGGGGTCCTTTTTAATGTTGTTCTGAAAGAGAGAGAGAGAGAGAGAGAGAGAGAGAGAGAGAGAGAGAGAGAGAGAGAGAGAGAGAGATTTGAACACAAATTGTCGAAAATATTCAACAAGAACACCATCAAACTATCATATTCATGCATGCCTAACCTTAAAATATATATTGATTCATCCAACATAAGCAACAAATGCCTCTATAACAACATTGTATACCAAGCCACTGTGACATCAGAAAATGAAAAAAGAAACATACATAGGGATCACTGAAAAAATCAAAACCAGATATGCAAACCATAAACAGTCATTCAACAAAGTAAAATACAAAAACCAAACAGAACTGAGCAAATATATTTGGAGACTTAAAGACAAAAAAAATAAACTATAACATATCCTGGAAAATCATAAAAAGGGCATCACCATACAATAACATTTCAAAAAGATGCAACCTATGTTCAACAGAAAAAATGGTTAATACTATGCAAACCATACTTAGCAACCCTAAATACTAAAGTAGAAATAGTAAAACAACTGCAGGCACAAATGGAAATCGTTGTCAGCAAACGCGCACCCTGAACTGTAAACAACCTGAAAAACCGAACAACACGTGTGCAGCCAATCCGCACGTGCAAACAGTGACATTAGGCCATATAACACACGCAGTAGGGCGACCCAACGCCATCCTCGCCAGCGCTCGAAACAGATCTGTTGATGATTTTAAAACTTCCTTTTACCATACTATTTTAACAGATGTTGCTCCCCAAGGGGTTGAGCACTTTAAAAATGTTTCAAATGGTCAAAGATATACACCACTCTCGGCAGCTGGAACAACAAGGGAGAAACACCCAGGATGCAATTCCAGATGCGACAGTGACTCACTCCATTAAGACATCTCACCAACACCAACGCCAATGACCAATAATCAAGTTTATCAGCAAGGGACATCTACAACTGCTTGAGACCAATGCAGTGAACAGCATCTACTATCCTGATACTTCTCGGAGAGATTGTGCTTTGTGTGGGTTTTCGTTGTGACACAAATTTCCATGCCTTAAACGGATGTCGTCGACTGAGGGGCCTTTACACACAAAGATACGACAAATGCGTTGGCATCCTCAGAAAGTAACTATAGAAATGCATTGTGGCGATTTTGTGTGGATTTTTTTTCAAAATAGCCCTGTCTCTATAAAGTGTGTTGAAGATCCACCAAGACTGAAGCCTGATTTCTTGCTTCATCGACCATCGAAACTCGGTGGCATTTGTCATCGAGGTTTCAAACCCATTTGACACATTCATACAAACATGCTATGAAAGCAAATTTCAAAGTACTTGCCTCTTTGCTATGCTCTTAGTGATGATGGATTTAGCACGAAAGTGGTTGTTCTAGTAATAGGTTCACTAGGCATGGTTCATAAAAGTGTGGTTTCATGACTTTCAATGTTAGGACCGCCCATAACCTAATGTAAACAAATTGCAAAATACTTGAGCATGCCTGTCGTGAATGGGTCTCGGAGTGTTTGGTCAGGGCGGAATCACCTCATAAACCAACCTTGAAACTGACAGATGTTGACCTCAAAACTGTGCTTTAAATTGAATAAGTATATGAGCTGACTAAACGCTGACAGACAGAGAATTGGATCGAGAGAGAGAGAGAGAGAGAGAGAGAGAGAGAGAGAGAGAGAGAGAGAGAGAGAGAGAGGAGAGCAAGCTTTTATCGATGTGCCTGCAGTCTGAACTACTGTGCATAGTTGTTAATTTGGCAAGTTAATACTTTGAAGTAACTGATATGTATGTATGTATGTATGTATGTATGTATCGCAAAATACTTGAGCATGTCAGTCATGATTGGGTCTAGGCGTGTTTGGTCAAGGCGGAATCACCTCATGAACCAGCATTGAAACTGACAGATGTTGACTTTCAAACTGTGCTGTAAATAGTATCAGCTGACTAAAGCACTGACAGACAAAGAACTGGAGCCAGCCGGAGAAAGAAAGGACGTGGGGCACAGAGAGAGAAAGAGGGGGGGGGGGGGGGGGGGGGGGGGAGGAGAGAGAGAGAGAGAGGAGAGAGAGAGAGAGAGAGAGAGAGAGAATGTGAAAGATAACGTTTATTGATGCGCCTGCAATCTGGACTACTGTGCATTGTTGTTGATTTGACAAGTTGATGCATTAAAGTAATTGATATGTATGTATGTATGTATGCATGCATGCATGCATGCATGCATGTATGTATGCATGTATGTATGTATGTATGTATGTATGTATGTATGTATGTATGCATGTATGGATGGATGGATGGATGGATGGATGGATGGATGGATGGATAGATGGATGGATGGATGGATAGATGTGTGTGTGAGTGTATACATGTATGTATTCGTGTATATATGGATGGATGTATGTATGTACTTTAAAAAAAAAATCTTTAATGTAATTTTTTCAAGGGTCCGTCAAGCCTCACTCTAAATACTGCTAACAGTTTTTTTCTTCTTGGATTATCCTTCCTTGCTCTGCCACTACAGTCCACATGTACAACAAGGGGTTGAGGGCCGAGTTGAGTGGTAGCATGAACACCACCAGATTGCCGTGAATCCTGTCTAGCTCAGACGTGCCTTCAGTATTGACCAAGGTGACCAGACCAAACAACAACCAGCAGACAGCTTCCATGATGGCTATTTTTCTCATCAGATGGACGGCACTGTACACTGTCTTGTTGGTTGGGTCCAGCGTAATTCTGTACGTCGGTGTGCGTCTGTAGAGGAGGACTTGACCACTTGTGATTATCAGGCATAGGGATAAAATTGATTGTTACAGTAATTTGGAACCACCTGAGCTTCTGATTAGATTGGTACGACTGAAATAATGCCAGACGACAAAGTCCAGACTGACCAGAGAGGCCCAATTGTGAAAGTCCAGGAAGAAACGGTATAAGAGATAATAGTATTCCAGAAAACCAAATTGCGGTACAAGCCACATTTCTTGACTGTTTATGGAATATCCAGGAGTGTTTCGAAACAGATAACAGTACATAATCCAAAGTGATAAAAAGGATCATTAAAACCGACACCTCATTGGACAAAAAGGATAAAAAGCCACTCACCTTGCAAGGCACGCTCCTGGTCCATGTCTTTTCAAATTTGATGTAATTCTCATGAAACACTTCATTTGTTACTAAGACAATGCCAACGTTACTTCCCATACATATATCAGCCATATGCAATTGGCAAAGCAGTGTTAACAACTCACTTCCAAACAGTTTCTGAACTCTAACTGAGATCACAACACAGACTGCATCCCTGCCACAGCTGCTACACTCATCAACCAGAAGAAAACTGCATGCAGTTCAGATGGAATCAATGTTTGACAGGACGGGAGTACTGCGGGAGTTGCTAAGCAGTTTACTTGACCTCTTCGTTGAAAATAAATACTGTCACAGCATAGCCTGTAATCTGATGAAACTAGATCTTTTAGGTGTGATACGATTTGGAAAACAAATCCAAAGGAAAGTAAGTTATTGGATTCCACCTCATGTCCAGTTCAGCAAGTTTAGGCATGTTTTTGAAGCCTTTATCTCCAATTATTTCAATGGCAGAAAAAGAAACGTTTAGCTGTTTTAAACCAGGTGAATACGGATGCATTTCACTACTAAAAATACTAAGAAACGTCCCTGATACATCCAGTTTTTCTCAGTGCATAATGAATGTGTTTTGATGGTTGATTTGTCATTTTCTTTATAGGGTTGTTTGCCAAGGATATTGTTCTTAAGTTGGGTAGTTGATCGAAAATAGTTATATCCAGAATCTTCAGACAGTTGTTGGTAAGATCCAAAATTTGCAAGCTGCCAAGCTTCACGTATGAAATGTTACTTATGGAACAGTGTGACAGACTCAGAAATATGAGATACACAGTGTTTGTGAAATCTCTCAGAGACATCCCTGACCGTGTGACATCCACGTACCGTATATTAAGGATGGGGTCGAGGACAAAGGGGACATTGCACCAGAAAGAATAACCCCAACACACACAACCTTTAGGACAAGACCTGTCACACATCAGTTCATCGTCCCGCTTTGGACACTGACCCCAGCCATCACACAGGTGATCTTCATGTACACAGACTTTGGATTCTCTACACCGGTAGAGGTAAGGGACAAACAACTTTCTCACAGTTTTGTTCGTCTTCACCATAGACACAGTCATTATATCCGTTGCATCGAGTATAGATAGAAGGCAGTACAGCCACTTGGTTGTGCAGCTGTAATGAGTATCGGAGCAGGGCTCCTCAGCGTTCATCACCTGGTGAGTGAAGTAGCCAGTACCATCTAAGCTGATGTGAAATCTTCCTGCCAGGAATGGAGCCAGAAAAGGAACTGTGGAAGAAAGTCCAGTACAACCGACTTCATCAGAATCGTCCAAACAATCTGAATACCCATTGCAACGCTGGACTTGTGAAAGACATTGAGCTTTAGAGCACAGGAACCCATGACATGGCAAATGTTGACAGAAAGACTCGTCACTGTTGTCTGGACAGTCCTGTCTAAAGTCACACAGGAAAGTATATGTGATGGTTGTTATGTCATCCCTGCATGCAAACATGACATGTGTGTCTGCATTAGCCATCCGCTGAAACAATGTGTGGCAGTTCTGCCCGTAACTCATGTCTACAAGTAATTGTATATGTGAGCACATTGCTGTACCACAGTTTCTTTTGAAACTGGCAAACATAAATGCATGCAACAGTTGTTTGTTTTGAAGAACACAAACAGACTGTTTTGTGTTTGTTAACGATGAATTAAACTGATTGAATACACTTGGGGAGATAATTTTCTGAATGTTGACCGGACGATTTCACATAATGATAGGTCACAGAATGGCTTTAATCTACTGATAAATGACCAACGGCGCTTCGGCCAAAGTCTTACAGTCTCAATACTTTTCGAAAGAACATGTGGAAGCTTGAAAGGGTTAACATTATAAATCATCGTGTTGTCAGACCATTTAGAGAATTTGCTATACATAAAATGCACCTTGTCCCAGCCTGAGGAATAACCAAACCACAAGTCTATTCTTTCAAAGATTCTAAATACATGTAGAGAATCTTCCTGTTCCTCCCTTGTTTTTATTGTCGCCAGCCTTCCACCCATGCTTCTGCATTTGTAAGAACCAGTGACGGCAGACACTGTCCTGTCCAAAGTGATCAGTTTGAAACATTTGTTACGGGAAGCCACCAAACCCTGCGCAATCAGGACTGCTGAAGGGACAGTGCTCTGTTTCATCCCGGCCATCTTCACACTCTGGCTTCAGGTTACAATGTAAATGATCCCGGAACGCAGAATAGCTCTGCATAGAACAGTTAGTAAGCCCGTTAAAACATGTCGCGGTTTGTCATTCTCAGGCAGTACCGAAAAAAACAGGACAAAACTATAAAATTTTGGATCGAAACCATGTCCTGGAAAATACTGAATTTGAAGATGTGGAGTAACGATCATTTCAGGCGATGTGAATTGAAAAATGCGCATATGCTGTGCCGCTGGATGGTTTGTATTTGGTTCTTTGTATTTCAATACCAGATTTTCACTTGCAAAATAGTCATGTGCATTAGAGAATGATTGCCTGATACTGACCATAATGCCATGTCCTAACGCACCATTTAGTTCGAACACACACACTGCTATGTGTAGCATAATGTATGGTCTTATCAAATACCCAGAATGACCGGATATATATTGTACAACAAAATTTGGTCGTTTCAGTTTATTAAACATAATTCTAATCGATGGATTGTTGAAATGGCTCACAGAAAATATAGTGTTCAGGAGACTGGACAAACATTCCTCCAGGCTGTGATAGCCGCATTTCACTCTTACTGCGTGATGTATCTTTGTTTCCCAGGACCTGCCATCACACCAGAAGGCAAGGCGATGAAGGTGAATGTTAACGTGGAACCCTTTCGAAAACTTCACGTAGATTTTACAATAAGCTGTGGAAACGCCACACATGCCGTACGCTATTCCAGAATGTTTTCGTAAACGTGGGCATGGACCAACTGGATGAGACGTTGACATGCAGGATTGTGACGTTTGTTTCGTTTCGACCGAAGAAAAACTCAATACCTGGACACATGACCTTGAGCATCGAAGTGTCGATGTTGATAGTGTCCACAGTCCATGAATCTACAAACAAAAGAAAAAAGGTAACACAGTGATTCATAAACGTTGTAAGTTGTCTGTAGTCACACAAAATGTTTAGGCTTTAATTCTAATGAATGTGTTCGTTGCCTTGCAAAACTATTGTCAAAAATGTTTGTTATATTAGGGCAC
Organism: Conus betulinus; assembly: GCA_016801955.1. Lineage (NCBI taxonomy): Eukaryota > Metazoa > Mollusca > Gastropoda > Neogastropoda > Conidae > Conus > Conus betulinus. The sequence continues at coordinate 8,380 of JADBJO010024905.1, forward strand.
TTTTTGATCCTGTGAAACTAATGGTGGGCCAAAGCCGTCTGGCTGGTGGGAGTCTTAGAAGCTACACAGTCATGGATGATCTCATGCATGAGGCACAACGTTTGCTGTACAGCAACACATGGATTGTTTTAGCAACAAACGGTAACATCGTTGATCAGATTTAGAGATCGACCGATGACATTTTTAAGAACTTTTTTTTACGTGGTTAAAACTGCAATGCGGATTTGCGGAGCTATATAGGAGTAGTAGCAAAAAGTGTGTTTTCTCTCCTCTTGAAAAACATACTACAATACAAAAGCCACTGATGTGTAAAACAAGACCTCTGAACAGGGCTAGGGGCTGTTAGCTTGTAATAAAGCACTTCTAGAATTACTCCATGTGACCTGCTGAGATTTAGCAAAGAAAAACACTGTCCTTAGTGCACCAATGTCCGCCTCACTTCCACTGACAAATTCAGACAGCACAACTCCAGACACAGCCAGGCTTTCGCCAAGAGGTCTTACGTGCTTTCTGAAGAGAATCCCAGCTTACAGTCTTTCCTGCAGTGAACAGGACTTTCCCTGCAATCAGTGGGTCTTTCTTCACCGTCACTGGGCCTTTTCTCAGAGCTTGTTAAAAATACCCTGTACATACGTAAGGTATAGCTGCAGACAGCAAGGAGGGAGATCGTAACAAGATGATAATTGTTCGACGTTCAACGTCTGTCCGACACAGTTCTCAGTATTCTGACCTGGCCATAACATGCAGACGACAGAAACCGAAACTAGAAGAGAATATAAAAAACACACAAAAAAGGCAGAGAATACTTCAGAGTCAGTTGTTTATCTATTGTTTCGTATCCGCCGATTGTTTTCTCTCGGGGCTTCCATTTCACATGGACAAACCTGGTTCGTCTGTAGTTTTGCAAAAATTGCCTGGTTTGATCATTGTGTTAACATCTACCAACTATGACACGGTTACCAGCCACCGTTGCAAAGTAGTTAGCGTTGTTTGACTCCCGGCTGGGAGGCCGTGGGTTCGATTCCCATCAGAGTCATGTGGGATTCATGTGGGATTCTGCCCCAACAGTCTCCTACCCAGAGTTGCGTTGGCTACAGGCTCAGTTGGGAAGACTGGGACCACACAGTCAAATTTCGCGTATTAACGGATGCGTCTCTGAGAGTGTACCTAAAATTTCCTGACGAACATCGCAGATCTCTGTATATCTCAGGCCTGGTTAATGTTAAGATATATAATGAAAATAAATGTAGAATACAAACCTGACATGCAGTGTCAGATCGGAGTGGATACCCATAGTATCACCTTCATAATCCTCATTCATTCTCATCGATCACCATAAAAAGTTTCAAATCCTGGCCCTATACGCTCTGTCCACTGGGTAACCTCAGTTTTGATGTCCTCTGTAGCCTTGGTTTGATTCCGTCAGGGTATCGGTGTCGGTGAATTCATAGGGCTGTTGGCAGACGACGTGGTGGTGCTATCCAGAGGGATAGCTCGCACACACTGGCTCTGCAACGAACAATTACTGTCACCATTAGGGGGTTTAGAAAGTAATGTAATGCAAAAGTTGAATCATAGCAGTGTTGCACCGCAAATTTGTAATAACGTCGCGATTTGTAAT